>PVIY010034957.1:0-26725 GCA_004026745.1 Myrmecophaga tridactyla
ATTTTAGCATTTGTTCCCCCTGTTATTTTTTTATTTTATTTTTTTATTAATTAAAAAAACTTAACAAAAGAACATTAAGATATCATTCCATTCTACATATACAATCAGTAACTCTTAATATTATCACATAGTTGCATATTCATCATTTCTTAGAACATTTGCATCGATTTAGAAAAAGAAATAAAAAGACATCAGAAAAAGAAATAAAACGATAATAGAGAAAAAAAGATTATACATACCAATGTTAAAATAAAATAAATTTAGTTTGAAATGCTAATGATAAGTGAAAGCAAGGGGTAAGGGGTATGGTATGTATATACTTCTTAATAGTGAAAAAAGTACTTTAGTATTTCATCTAATCTCTAGAGAAGACATCATTAACAATTTGTTGGTATTTAACACTTTTTTATTGGAAAATAAAACATATTCCAAAATGATAGGATGGCAGATAATAAAAATATCTAACTGTGCTTACTGTATGTCAGACACTATCCGATGCACTTTGCACATATTAACTTGTTTAAGCCTTTCAAGAACCTTGGAAGCAGGAACAATTACTAGCCCTGTTTCAGTTAAGACAACTGAAGCATAGAGACTTATGTACCTGGCCAAAGATTACACAGCTGACACATGGTGAAGACAGAATCTAAACCATAGCCTGGCTCCAGGCCAAGGGCTATTAGATACTATGCTATATTAATTCCTTTTTAAAATTCTTTCATACAAAAATAAATAAAACAACCCTTCCCTTTCCTTTCTTTTTTCTTCATAAAATATTTCTTGGTGCTTTTCCTCTTCCTTTCCTTCCCTTGATATAGGCTAGGCTGAGGGCCAGGTAAAGCTAGGAAAGAGGAGGCAGCTGGATGTAAGCCTGAGAAAACTAATAGGGCTGGTGGAACTGGGCTGAACAGACAGGAAAGTCAAGGAAGCAGGTTGAGTGGGCAGGTCCGGAACCTACTAAAGAGGCAGCCCCAGGGTCAGGAGACTGATTGCATTCAAGGGAAATAGCAGACAGGCAAATATTTTGTGGACAGCAAGAGCCACATTTCTTCAGAAGGGAATTGTAGATATGAACTGGGATGGCTGTAATAAACCCTGTGATCCTGTACAACTGTTTTTTTTTTTCTACTCAATGAGTTCATTAAAAAGAGTCACTTTTTAAAAAATAAAATAAATGAAATGCACATAGATCACAAGAAAAATATATGAGTAAAAATAAATTCCTTGTTTGCAATAAATGTCATTTTTTAAAACATCAAAATCCATATTACACAAAATGCTCATATTCAGTAATGTGTAGGAAAGACCAAAAAGAAAAACTACAGGAGGGGTGGAAGACAATGAGAAAATGGAATGACACAGATCTAACACTTGTAATAAACATTGATAGCTCTAACACCAGCAATCTAAAATGCGGTCATGTTTGCCTTTTTTTTTCTGGTTGCTGAATTTGTGTTTTGGTTTTCTAGCTGCTAAAACAAATTCTATATAATGGGTTAGCTCATATGGTTTCAGAGGCTAGAAGACTTGCTTCCTCTCGAGGTCGTACCTTCTAGCTGGCCGGTAGTCTTCAGAAAAGTCTTGACTTTTCCATCACATGGAAATGTACACAGCAGTGTCTTCCCCTTTCTCTTCTTGGTTCTGTTGACTTCCAGCTATTAATTTTTTTGTATGTTGCATGGTGGAGGTCACATTTCATTCTTTTTCCATGTGACTGTCCAGTTATTACAGCACCATTTGTTGAATTTTTTTTTGGTGGGGAGGGGTGAAATGCATGGGCCGGAATCGAACCCAGGTCTCCCACATGGCAGGCAAGAATTCTACCACTGAACTACTCTTGCAACCCCCAACTTCCAGTTCCTTGCTTCTCCCCAGTGACTTTGCTTTGTGGCCTTCTCTATAAGGCCTCCAGTAATAGGATTAAGACATCCTGATCCAGTCAACCATATAACTAAAATAATCTCATCAAAAGGTCCTATTTACAATGGGTTCACATCCCCAGGAATGGATTAAGATTAAGAACATGTTTTTCTGGAGTACATAACCTCAAAACAACTCGTTAGTTTGTGAATCCCTTTGGGATACAAATTATTACCCCTTAATTTACTTGTTTCCTAAATTCGTAATCCCTTAACCAACTTGTAGAATAGGGATGGGTGTATAATTAGCACCAAGCCCTGAGTCAAATTCAGTCTTCCAAACAAATCTCAGAGCTAAAGTCAAATGGCACATTTGAATCAGAAATCATTGAACAAGCTAAAAATTTCAACAGTTGTTTCATAAAAGACATCTTCAAAGACGAAATTCAGTAAGTGGACAACTGAGAATGAATTCAGGAAAACACTCACTCTCTCTTTTGAAATGTGAAAGGTGATAACAATTGACCACAAAGTTTCTCTCAACAGATTATATCGGATAATAGATATAGATAAGAAAGTACAGACATCCCAAAAGTACTGGCTATACAAGCCTACACCTTTGGTCATTTTTTAAAAACATGAAATCTGCCTTAGAGACCCTTTAGAAGGGGGGTTATTGGCTGGTCTATTCTAATAAATTGTCAAAGGGAAAAAAACTACAGCAACCCTTTTGTTTTTCTATAGACAACTCATCTGAGAGTTTGGAATAGTAAAGATACTGGATTTATTGAGGAATCAAGATTTTGCCATTTACTAGCACTGTGAACAAGGGCAAATTCCTTAACCTCTCTGACCCACAATTTTTGAAAATATGGTAATGATACCTGCCTTATCTCCCTTCAACAGCATAAAGTCAAAACATTTTTAAGAAGAGATATGTCAAATACCCTGTGAACTAGAAAAGCTCTCTGTAAATGTAAGGTATTGTCAATAGTAATAATTTTTGATGAGGTAACCAGAATGGTGTTTCAGGAGTCAATTACTGACATCATAGGCCCTGATTTCAGAAAAGCATCTCATGACACCAGATAACTTTGTTGGACAAGCTTGAAAAACATAGGCTGGAGGACAGTAGAGTTGGAGAGATTTGTATCTGATTGTATATTCCCACTCAAAAGGTGTTGATTAAGAGGATGAGGATGCATCATTGGAAAGCTCTAGAGACAGACAGATTGCAGAACTCTTATAGCCATGTTCTTGTTAAAACTTAGAAGTGAAAAGGATAACGATTTGGAAGGGCAGTTTTTCCCTAGACATAACAACACAGTTGTAAAATGATAGTCATATGCCCAAACTAACAAGATTTAGCATGATAGTAAAGTAAGTAAAAACCTTCATTTACATTTAAAAAATCAAGCACACAGGTAAAGGTGTATGAGGCTTGGCAAGAGCAAGGACCATGTGCTCTAAATAAACCAGCACTGTCGCGCAATAAAAGCCCACTTTTTTTAGACATGAAGTCAGTCCTTGTTTTGCATGGTTCTGAAATACATGAATTCCCGTTACCAAGGCTTAGTTAAATAACATCAGTCTCCCAACAACATAATTCAAATATCAATTACCATGGGATATTAACTGTGAGTAATTACATAAAGTACAAACTTGGCTGCTAGCTCTACAATCCACAAATCACTTTCTAAACAACAGATGCACATCATGATCAGCAACTAATCTTGAACAAGGCCAAGTCTGTTGATGATGGGTCATCTGTTATTGAGTTTATGTACAGATAGCAGAACACATGGTTGTGTTATCTTCTTATCTCCCATGGTGAACCCACAGGCATTTTACAAAACCAGATCATTGAAAGAGGAAATTGGTCAGCAAAGACAAAAGTGCAGCAAAGAAATGAAAAGTGGTAACGCAGAAAGTAAAATTGGAATAGAACAAAAACAGAGTTAGAGAGGAAGGAGCTGATGGTAGGAATGTTGACACTGTTGCCCACTCAAGAGACTAGATATGGTACCAAAAGTCATGGATTTTTTGCCCAACATGCTCAATGACCAATTCCTGAGATACCAGGGTTTCAAAGAGAGAAAGAGTTCATTACTAGTTGAAGAGCAGATGGCCTAACGGCCCAAAATGTGTCTCCCAGAGTTTAGGAGGTTCAAGGTTTTTAAGAATTTTAGCAAGGAGAGATGGGTCATTACAATTTCAAATAGCAAATTCTAAGCAGAAAAGGAAACAGTGTTATCATTATCATTTCAATAAGAGAACTAATGGGAAAGGAGGGGAGGCAAAATTATCATTTCAATAATAAAGGTGAGAGCTAGAAGGAAGAGAGACAAGTTATCTTTCAATAGCAGAGTCTAGCTGATGTGATTTACAAATGCAGGGGGTTGAAACTAGTTAATGACTGACTTCAAATTTTTCATTAGTCTTGGGGCCTCTGTCCTACAAGAAAATGACCAGGTGTGCCGGTTTGAAAGGATTATGCACCCTAGAAAAGCCATGCTTTTATCCTAATAAATCTTGTGGGAGCAACCACTTCTTTTTTATTTATTTATGAAACACAACCACATACAAACATAAACATTCTTACCATATGGTCATTCCATTCTTTTTTTTTAATTCTTGTTAATAAAACCAATCAACATATAATATGAACATTTTTTTCATCCATAGTTGTATATTCATCATCATGATCATTTCTTTGAACATGTGCATCAATTCAGAAAAAGAAATAAAAAGAAAACAGAAAACAAATCCTTGCATGGTCAGGTTCATTTGTCAACTTGGCCAAGTGGTGGTACCGGTTTGTCTGGTTGGGCAAGTGCTGGCCTGTCTGTTGCAATCAGGACATTTCATAGAATTAAATCATGATCACGACAGCTGCATCCACAGCTGATTCCATTTGTAATCAGCCAAAGGGGAGTGTCTTCTGCCCTGAGTGATTTTCAGTCTAATCACAAGGAAGCCTTTTAAGGAGGATTTAGAAGAGACAGGCTCTCTTCCTGCTTTGCCTGGCAAGCCTCTCCTGTGGAGTTCGTCCAGACCCTCTATCGGAATCATCGGCTTCACAGCTGCCCTGAGGATTTTGGACTCTGCATTCCCACGGTCACGTGAGACACTTCTATAATTTTTATATTTGCGAGCATTCCTTGTTGATTCTGTTTCTCTAGAGAACCCTAACTAATACACCCTTTACCCCTCCCTTTCATTGATCACTAGCATTTCAATCTACTAAATTTATTTTAACATTTGTTCCCCCTATTATATATTTATTTTTAATCCATATGTTTTACTCATCGGTTGATAAGGTAGATAAAAGGAGCATCAGACACAAGGTTTTCACAACCACACAGTCACACTGTGAAAGCTACACCATTATACAATCATCATCAAGAAACATCACTACTGGAACACAGCTCTACATTTTCAGGCAGTTCCCTCCAGCCTCTCCATTACACCTTAACTATATGATGCATAAGAATAACCTCCAGGATAACCTCACAACTGTTTGGAATCTCTCAGCCATTGACACTTTATTTTGTCTCATTTCACTCTTCCACCTTTCGGTCGAGAAGTTTTTCTCAATCCCTTGATGCTGAGTCTCAGCTCATTCTAGGATTTCTGTCCCACATTGCCAGGAAGGTCCACACCCCTGGGAGTCATGTCTCATGTAGAGAGGGGGCGGGCAGTGACTTTGCTTGTCGTGTTGACTGAGAGAGAGAGGCGCATCTGAACAATAGAAGAGGATCTCTGGGAGTGGCTCTTAGGCCTAATTTTAACTAGACTTAGGCTATCCTTTGCGAGGTTAAGTTTCTTGTGAACAAATCCCAAGACTGGGGGCTCAGCCTATTGCTTTGATTGTCCCCACTGCTTGTGAGAATATTAAGAATTCTCCACTTTGGGAAGTTGAATATTCCACTTTCTCACCATTCCCCCAAGAGGACTTTGCAAATACTTTTTTATTCATTGTTCAAATCACTCTGGGATTTACTGGGGCATTACTCTGGACAAACCCACAAAATCTCATGCCCTATTCAAGGTTCCAAGTATTATGGTGTTCAATTAAGCTGTCCACATAAGTTATATTAGGAAATGCACTAGTCAAAATATAAATTTTGTACCAAATGAACATTTTTGCTTTAGTCTCACACATAAGTTAAAATTTTAAAATATTAATTACCATCTGTCATGGTTAGAGACAGGTGTCAACTTGGCCAACAACAATAAACAGGTGGTACCTGTTTATCTGATTGGGCAAGCGCTGGCCTGTCTATTGCAATGAGGACATTTCATAGGATTAGGTCATGATCACATCAGCTGCATCCACAGCTGATTCCATTTGTAATCAGCCAAAGGGGAGTGTCTTCTGCAATTAGTGATGCTAAATCTAATCATGGGAAGCCCTTTAAGGAGAACTCAGAGGAGACAGGTTCCATTCCTGCTTCTACTGGTGAGCCTCTCCTGTGGAGTTCATCCAGACCCTCCATTGGAGTCGTTGGCTTCGCAGCCTGCCCTGTGGATTTTGGACTCTGCATTCCTGCAGTCACGTGAGACACTTTTATAAATTTTATATTTGCAAGTGTTCCCTGTTGATTCTGTTTCTCTAGAGAACCCTAACTAATACACCATCTATTTTCAACACCCTGCAGTATTGACATTCCTTTGTTCTTCCTCATGCAAAATCATTTTTTAATTTGTATATTTAGTCACTATCATTATACACTCTAGGCATTCCTAGATTATACCATCTTAGTTTTTACCATCTAATCTTTCCTTCTGATTTCATTTGTGCCCTCAGGCCTCCTCCCTCTATCATTCTCACATCCAGCTTCATTCAGTGTTCTAATGTTATTGTATTACAGTTAGGTAGTATTGTGCTATCCGTTTCTGAATTTTTACAATCAGTCCTGTTGCACAATCTGTATCCCTTCCACTCCAATTACCCAAATCTACTCTATTTCTATCTCCTGATGGTCTCTGTTACCCAACTGAAATTCTCTAAGTTCATTCACTAATGTCAGTTTATATCAGTGAGACCATACAGTATTTGTCCTTTTGTTCTGGCTAATCTCACTCAGCATAATGTCCTTAAGGTCCATCCATGTTGTTACATACTTCATAACTTTATTCTGTCTTACAGCTGCATAATATTACGTTGTATGTATATACCACAGTTTGTTTAGCCACTCATCTGTTGATGGCCATTTTGGCCATTTACATCTTTTGAGAATTGTGAATACTGCTGCTACAAACATTGGTGTGCAAATGTCCATTTGCATCCTTGCCCTCATGTCCTCTGAGTAGATACCTAGCAATGGTATTGCTGGGTCATATGGCAATTCTATACTTAGCTTCCTGAGGAACCACCACAATGCCTTCCACAGTGGTTGTACCATTTGATATTTCCACCAAGGCTGGATAAGTGTGCCTCTTTCTCCATATCCTCTCCAGCACTTGTCGTTTCTGTTTTATTGATAATGGCCATTCTGGTCAGTGTGAGATGGTATCTCATTGTGGTTTTGATTTGCATTTCCCTAATAGTTAAGGAAGTTAACCATCTTTTCATGTGTCTTTTGGACATTTGTATTTCCTTTTCTGAGAAGTGTCTGTTCATGTCTTTTGCCTATTTTGTAAATGTGTTGTCTGTCTTTCTGTTGTTGAGTTGAACAATCTCTATGTATTCTAGATACTAGACTTTTATCTGATACATTATTTCCAAATATTTTCTCCCATTTTATGGGCTGTCTTTTTACTCTCCTGATGAAGTTCTTTGACGCACGAACGTGTTTAATTTTGAGGAGTTCCCATTTATCTATTTCTTTCTTCAGTGCTCATGCTTTGGGTGTAAGGTCTAGGAAACCACCTCCTATTATAAGATTTATAAGACATTTCCCTACATTTTCTTCTAAAAGTTTTATGGTCTTAGATCGAATATTTAGGTCTTTGATCCATTTTGAGTTAATTTTTGAATAGGGTGTGAGATATGGCTCCTCCTTCATTCTTTTGCATGTAGATATCCAGTTCTCCAGGCACCATTTATTGAAGAGACTATTCTGTCTCAGGTGAGTTGGCTTGACTGCCTTATCAAAGATCAATTGTCCATAGATGAGAGGGTCTATAGCTGACTCTATTCGATTCCATTGGTTAGTGTATCTATCTTTAGCAACCATTTCTTTTATCCCTATTAAATAATGCAGGTTGGAAATTTGATTAGGTTATCTCCATGGAGATGTGACTCAATCAGTTGTGTATACTAACTTTTGAATAGATGGAGATGTGACTCCACCCATTCCGGTGGGTCTTGATTAGTTTACTGGAATCCTTTAAAAGAGGAAGCATTTTGGAGAGTGCTTCAGAATGGCAGTGCATCAGAGCCACAACAGTGCCCACACAGCCTGAGAACTTTGGAGATGAAGAAAGAAAATGCTCCTGGGGGAGTTTCATGAAACAAGAAGCCTGGAGAGAAAGTTAGCAGATATCATCATGTTCACCATATGCCTTTCCAGTTGAGAGAGAAACCCTGAACTTCATTGGGCATTCTTGAGTGAAGGTAACCTCTAGTTGGTGCCTTATTTTGGACATTTTTATAGATTTGCTTTAATTTGGACTTTTCCATGGCCTTAGAACTTTGTCTTACAACATATTAAATTCCCCTTTTTAAAAGCCATTCTATTTCTTTATATTGCACTCCAGCAGCTAGCAGACTGGAACACCAGGTAAAGGGAGTAAGGGTTCTTACAGTCACAAAGGCACAAGATAAGTTAAGGGCTTTTACAATCATTTCCGGTAACAGGGCAACTAAATTACAGTTAAGGAATTTTAGGTATTTCCCTCTGTCTACTCCAATATACCAGAAACAAAAAAGGAATATGATTCAGTATCACAATCATCCCTTAAATTCTAATTTCTTGATTACAGACACACAGCCAGGGGAACTTAGCAAAGGTGAACTTATCAGCACAAATAGGCAAAGTGGTTAAAGATGTACAGAGGCAGTGACACCGACAAAAATTTCACATTAAAGTGAAATAGCTCAGAAATATTTCACAACATTGAAACCACAAAAGATAGAAAGCTAGAAGCTGAGCCAACTGAGAAATGAGCATGACAATTCATCAAGGCATAGAAAAGATACACCCATCATATTGTAAGTTACATGAGGAAAAGAAAAAAACTAGCACTGTTCAAAGTATTCTTGATAAGTTTAAAAATATCAAACATTGGACTCCTCAATTTTTCCAATGTTTTAGATCATGACATACCAAATAAATATTAGTTTTACTATTGCATTTCCCTTTACATTTAAAACCAACATTAAGAGAGCTTTTAAGGTTTTGACAAAAATTTTTCAAGGTCACAGAACAATCATAATTTTTCCATTGACAATTAAGATTATTTGGCACGATTTCAGCTTGCATGGTCATCTGTCAGGCCTTACACTATCATGCAAAATAAGGATTGCCTTATCATGTGTACTTTTAAACTTTGCTTACGGTATCGACCCAACAGTCTGTGCCCACTTTGCGGGGCAGGGGGTGGGGCACGGTGTGGAAATGAACGGAGCTGGAATGTTTTTAAAGGAAGAACACATTGTAGAAAACTCTGACACCAAAATATGACAGGAAATTCAGAATGGAACCAACATTTGTTCCTCTTGAGAAGAGAAAAGTCAGGAAAATTGTCAAGGCCACATATTCTGGAAAAACCATCACATAAAAATACCATTCCTGAGCAGTAGAACTGCTCCAATAATGGAAAATCCTGCAATAAAGCTCTCAATATCATGAATATAAGAAGCTTCTAACAATTAAAACTGGATATAAATAGAATCCACTGACTCACAGTGTAGGGAACTCCTCATGGCTGGAAGTGTCAGTGCAGAGGCTGGATGACCATCTGTCAGGTATATTATAGAATAAATTAATTTCGATACAGGGTGAGAGGAGAAGCTCCATCCACCACTCGGGTCCCCAATATCCATGTGACAGTTCTAAAATATGTCCAAAATTCTCTGACCTTTCTGCCGTCAAAAGATGGAGCAGAATTCCCTCCCCATCCTTCCCTTGATATGGGTCAGACTTAGTGACAGGCTGGGAATGAAGAGCTCATGATGCTCTGTGACTTCCAAGGCTGGCTCATAAAAAGGATGGCTTCCACCTGACTTTCTCACTTTTATACTGCATGCTCTGCAGGAAGCTCCCAGTTATGTCATCAAGATACTCAAACAACCCTGGTAGAGGGTCTCATGGGGAGGAACCAAGGGTTCCTGACAACAGCCAGGGCCTGAGATAGTACACTATCTCACTGGGGCTCCTCCAGCCCCACTTAAGCCTTCAGATGACAGCAGTCCTTGGAAAAGTCTTGACTGCTACCTCAGTAAAGATCCCTGGGTCTGCATGCCCAGCGAAGCTGCTCTCAAGTTCCTAATCCACAGAAACTGTGAGAACAATACACTTCTATTATTGTTTCAAGCACCTAAATTTTGGAGTAGTTTGTTATGCAGAAATAGATAAATACAATACATCTGACACGAACACTGAGGCTCCATTGTAGTCTCAAGGTTCAGAGTTTGGAAGAAGTCTGCCCATACTGTGCTGTTCTATTTTTTTTTTAATTAGTTTCCTTTTAATAGACTCAAATTACAATTTCCAAACACTTGTTCCTATCATTGGAGGATAAAATATTACTTAATGATATTCTGTTGTAAAAAGTAGAAAAGGGAGAAAGAAACTAAAATTAATTCCTCCCACTCTTCCTGATTATCACCCCACATTAAAATCTGCTACAAAAGATTAGCACAGACTTCACAAATAGGTCTTTAAAGTTCTTTTTATCAGGAGGGAAGTCCTTCAATAAGTTCATTTCTCAGTTGTGAAAAAAGGCCATGAAATAAGGGATGGGCCCTTCTACTCTCCACATTAAAGGAACCATTTATTTCAATATGGCACCACCTGCTCCCCCAAACCTAAAGGTAGGGCCCAGAATTCCTCTATGAGCTCCAGACCCACACATCTGATATTTTTCTTGATATATGGTTTGACTGTCTCAAAAGATACCTCAAAGTTACTTTGTCCAAAATTGAGTCTATGGTTTTATTCTTATCTAGTTCCTTTCCAGGGTTCCCCATTCTAGACAACGAGACCACATCAGTGCAAGGCACAGTCAGAAACCTTTGACTCATCTCTCCCTCTTACCCACTGCTTAAAACCTCAATGCATTCCTATTGATTTTAGGATAAAGAGAAATGTTTGTAACATGACCTGCCAGGGTCCTGGATGATTTGACACCCAGGACCAGCCTCACCTCATCTCAGCCTACTCCCAGGTCTTGCTCCTACCTACACCTTGCTTTCTCTGCTCCATCATAATGGTCTCCTTTCAGACCCCATAAGTATCCTGTGTCTCCTACCACAGGGCTTTTACACATGACCTTCCCTCTGGACGGGATACTTTTTCCTGTCCTCTTGCCTCATTAACCCCAACTCATCCTTTCTCTCTCAGTTTATCTCTCCCTTCTTTAGGAAGGCTTCCTGACTGGGTCAGATTTGCCACCAACACTCCAATCAGCAATTCTCAAAGCACCATACACCTTTCCTCTATAGAAATAGAATACAGTAATAAAGTGCATAAAATCTAGAACAAGACTGCCTGGCTAAATCCTTTCCAGGTGTGTGAATTTGTAACTGAGAAATCAGGATTTAAGGACTGCTTTTGATTACTGTATCATTATACAGATATTCCTTTTTGCTCTCTGCTATATTGGAGTAGACAGAGGGAAATACCTGAAATCTCTAAATTGTAAAACAGCTGCCTTGATCTCTGATAATGATTTCTAGCCCTTATCTTCTGCCCCTGTGATTATAAAAACCCTGTGACTAACCTTTATTTGTACTCAGTTATCCAGTTTTTCAACTTTACAGTTTTTAACCACTAAGGTTAGCCCTAATGTTTGTTAGTGAAGGGTCTTTGGTGTGCCAAGAACTAACCCACCCCAAGTCCAAAATTATCTTGATTACCAAGACTGGATCTAACCAAAGTGGGCCCACCTGACATGCACAGTAGCTTAGACTTTAACCTACAAGTCACCTATACCTCATGCTGCCATTTTCTTACACACATTCTGTGCCTAAGCATGTAACCAATCTGCACATGTTCAATAATTAGATCATCTCTGATTATATTATCTGGGGCCACTGTGCTCATTGTCTTAAACCCTGCCCACCTTTTTCTTTAATAAAACTATCAAAATTCAGGGAGACAGATTTTGGGCCTCTAGGCCATCTGCTCTCCTACTATGCGCCCAGTAATAACTCTCTCTCTTTGAAACCCAGGTGTTTCAGGAATTGGTATTGAGCGTGTCAGGCAAAAGAATCCATGGCCTTTGTCCGGTAACACATTTAGGCCAGTCACTTAAACTCTCTGTGCCTGTTTTTTCATCTGTAAAGTAGGGATAAGACTAGTTACAAGCATGTTGTGGAAATTAAACGGGATAATACACATGAAATTTTTAGGATGGTGCTGGGCACATGGCAGGCATTACATAATTTGAGCTATTGAATCATTTATTCATAATTACTGATTATTTTGTTTGTGTCCGTCTTTCCCATTAGATAGCAAATTCCACAAAGGTGAATATGGCTATTTTTACCCACTACCATACTCCCAGCACCTGGCACAGTGCCTTGCACATTAGAGATGCTTCATGAACATTTGCTGAATGAATGAACGAATGAGACGTAGGGCATGGATGCAGGAGAAGTTTGAAGAGTCAGACCAAGGAATCTGGAACATACTCTCTAGAAGTTTTTAAACAAGAGCCACATAATGAAAATTAAAGGTGCAGTGGCACTAAAGTTGGGGGGAGAGCTTAGAGAGAAAGAGAACCCCTTAGTGGAGCATTTGAACAGTTCATCTGGGTAGAGGCAATGGCCAGAATAGAGGGGAACAGAAAGGGAAGAAAATTATAGCACAGGCTCTGGAGGGCACAGTTGAGGGGATATATATATATATATATATATATATATACACAAATGTCAAGTCTCTGAATGATAGAGTTGCAACTGGACAAAGACCATAGATTCTTATGCCTGACGCACTCAATAACCAATTCTTGAGACACAGGGGTTTCAGAGAGAGAGAGAGAGTTTATTACTAGGTGCACAGTAGGGGAGCAGATGGCCCAAAATCTGTCTCCCCTAGTTTGGGAGGCTCAGGTTTTTAAGAATTTTAGCAAGGGGAGATGAGGTCATTACAATTTCAAATAGCAAGTTCTAAGCAGAAAAGGAAAACAGCATTATCGTTATCATTTCAACAGGAGAACATAACTGGAAAGGAAAGGGAGGCACAGCTATCATTTCAATACTAAAGGTGTAAGCCAAAAGGAAGGGAGACAAGTTATCGTCTTTCAATAGCAGAATCTAGCCAACATAATTTACAAATGTAAGGGGCTGAAACTGGTTAATGGCTGACTTCAAACTTTTTATTAGACTTAGGGCCTTTGCCCTATAAGAAAATGACAAAATAAAGTAAGAGCTCCTACAGTCACAAAGGTACAAGATAAGGGCTTTAACAATCATTTCAGGTATCAGAGCAGCTGAATTATAGTTTAGGGATTTCAACTATTCCCCTCTGTCTGTTTCAAAAACCAGAAAGCAAAAAAGAATATCTATATAATGACTCATTAATCAAAATCATCCCTTATATACCAATTTCTCAGTCACAGAGTAGAGGACAAAAGGGTAGAACTATGGAAGTCCAAAGGAGCTTCTGGTTTGGGTGTGAAGGAAAGGTGATGTGGGGAAGAGGATTCCCAGGGAGCGCTGTCCAACAGCAGATGTGACCAGGTTTGAAGGCAGAGATTGAAAGCCATTTTTTGGAAGGGTCCATTTTAGCCCCATGGAGAGTCTGAGATATCTGGAGAAGAGAAGGTGGCCTAAGAAGGGCCAGCCAGAGAAGGCTGGACTCGGGGCTAATTTAAAGAGCCTGGAGAGGTAAAAGGAGCCAGGAAAGGAATTATAAAAGGTATCGCCAGAGAGACAGGACTAAGGAATAATGACATGGAGGCTTACCTCTACTCTCTAAGGTTTCTCTTCCTCGGGGAGGTCTTTTGACCTGCTGCCTCAGGCTAAATAAGGTGCCTCTTTGCCAGTATTTACATGTACTTGCCAATAGCGCTGTGATAGGCTGAATAATGATATACAGGTCCTAATCTCGAGATCCTGTGAATGTTGCCTTATAAGGCAAAAGAGACTTCCCAGATACGGCTAAATGAAGATTCTTGATGGTGGTTAGGGGTGGGGGTCTTATCTTGGATTATCCAGATGGGTCCTAAATTCAGTCACAATCACAGAGCAAGAAGGGAATATGACTACCTTAGCAAGATGTTAAACTGCCAACTTTGTTACAGCAGCTATAGAAAATTAATACAGGCACTTAACTCACTGCATTATAACTTGGAGTTAGCTTATCTGTCTCCACACTAAGGTATAACTATAATCAGGATTTAAGGGATGGTTTTGATTTCCGAATCATTATACAGATATTCCTTTTTGCTTTCTGATACATTGGAGTAGACAGAGAAGTTCCTGAAATCTCTAAGTTGTAGCCCAGCTGCCTTGATCTCTTATAATGAGTGTATAGCCCTTATCTTCTGCCCCAGTGATTGTAAAAACCTGGGACTAAGCTTCCTTTGAACCCAATTATCCAGTTGTTCAATTTTAGTGTCTTGTAATCACCAAAGATAGCTTCTAATGTTTATTAATGAAGGGTCTCAGGTCAGTCCAGAACTAACCCACCCCAAATCTAAAGTTATCTTGATGATCAAGACTGGATCCAAGCAAGGTGAATCCTCTGGAAATGCACAGTAGTTTAGACTTTAACCTACAAGTCAAGTCACCTACATCTCATTCTGCCATTGTCTTTCATACATTCTGTGACTAAGCGTGTGATCAATCTGCACATGCTCAATAATCAGATCACCTCTAATTACATCATCTGGGGCCACTGTGCTCATTATCCTAAGCCCTGGCCATCTTTTTCTCTAAAAAAACCATCAGAATTACTGCAGTTCGGGGAGACAGATTTTGGGCCACTAGGCCATATGTTCTACTACATGCTAGTAATAACTCTTTCTCTCTTTGAAACCCAGGTGTTTCAGGAATTGGTTAATGAATGCATCTGGCAAAAGAATCCATGGCCTTTATTCAGTAACACAACCCCCTTACAAGACAGTGGCACAATCATATCTTGGTATCTCTAGCACTTAACAGAGTGCTAGATACACAAAGGCACTCAAGTGTGTGCAGAAAGATTGGAAGGAAGGAAGAACTGAAGAAGGAAGAGAAGAAAGAAAAGAGAGAGGGAATTTCAAAAAAGAGGTAGTGTACTATATCTAGTGCAAATTAGCAACCTAGAGAAAATATATTAAAGAAAAATTTTTAAATATTAGGATTGGGGAAAAAAAAAAAAAGAGGACAGGCAAAGGCCAATAATATGGATGCAGAAAATCTAGGCCGACTGATCTTCTTACCATCCACCCCAGTCTCCAGATGCCAGCAATCCCAAAGCAAATTTGGGCAGGCCTCATCAGAGCAGGGAATTAGTGATAGAGGAGAGGTTCTAAGAGGAACCCTAACTCCAGCCTTAACTTTAACCCTTACCTTAATGCAATGTAGAGAATCTAAGGTTATCAACCCTAAGTCAGCTTCCTAAACTCAAAGGTAGCATCACATGATAGTTGAGAGTGCTGGCTCAGGAATCAGAAAGACCTGGGGTTGCTTCCTATCTCTGCTTTTTATTAGCTGCTTATCCTTGAACAGTTATTTAACTTTTTTAAGGATCACTTTTCCACCTGTAAAACAAGATGGATAATTCTTTGGAAGATTAAACAAAGTCATGAATGAAAAGTGTCAAGCATGGAGCAAGTATTCAAGAAATGTTGCTTTCTATTTTTGCTATTTCTATTTCTATATAAAAACCAGACAGAGGAGAACAGGGCAAGACTCAATCCCAGTGAAAATTGGAGGCTGGAAAACAAGTTAAGGGATAGGTCCTAGTCATGCTGTTCAGAGTCCAGGTGAGTCCAGTCTGAATTGGAGTGGAAAGGAGATGGGGTCCCTGGAGTTGGACAGGTTGAATAACTATGAGATCAGATTGGGTGAACAGGGAAGTGGGAACTGAGTATTCATTATCGAATAGACTTTCCTTGCTTCCCAGTTCACTCCCTTCTAAACTCTTCTGTCTGCATAGCCAGTTATCTTAGACCACTGATATCCTATCATACCTCTACCTGAGAAGTTTCCATCTACTCTTCATTTCCAAAATACAGTGAAAAGTCTTTAGCAGAAAGCAATATAAAAGGGGGCAAAGAAGTGGGAATCAGGAGTCAAATCTCAGTATCATGTTGTTTGCAATAAAAAAAAAAAAAAGTGAGGGTTGGGGGGTGCAAAGGTAGTTCAGTGGTAGAATTCTCACCTGCCATGTGGGAGACTCGAGTTTAATTCCCAAACCATGCACTTCCCAAAAAACAAACAAGCAAAGCAAACAAACAAAAATGCAACAAATGGTGCTATAATAACAGGATACTCACATAGAAAAATAATGAAATGTGACCCCACCATACAGCATACAAAAAAAAAAGATATAATTTAAATGCTTATTATAGGAGACTGGTTAAATACATTCTGACCCATTTCTACAAAGGAAATTTAAGGAATAACAAAAAACTGAAGCAAATCTTTGTGTACTGAGATGAAAGGAAGTACAAGATATATTATTTGATTTTTTTAAGAAAAAGCAAGATTTTGAACAGCGCATTTCATATCCTATCATTTGTAGAAAAAATTATATATGTATATACATACACACACAGAGACACATGCATATATATACATCCACATATTTGTTTATATATTTCATATACTATCTCTGAAAGAATACATAAGCAACAGGTTACCATAGTCGTGTCTTAGGATGGGCAATATTATGTCTAGGGAACAGGAATGGGAATGGAAATTACTATCCACTACTCTTACACACTTTGAATTTCACATCACGTGTATGGATGTTTTTTCTTTTAAGTATACACTTTTAAAATCTCGGTTTCCATACCTATCAACTGTATCACATCAGTGACACACAATTTAATCTTACAGGACCTGGGTTTACACACTCACAAAATGAGGATAAAAGAGCTGCCTTCCTCATAACGTTGTTTTGAACATTAAATGAGATCCCAAAAGTAAAATGTTCAAAAGAATGCCTAGCACAGAGTCACAGAGTAAGCACTTAATGTCAGCAACTTCTACCTCTGGAAATATGATGGGCAAAATACTCTGAGGGGCCCTTCAGCTACAAAATGATTGCATGCTGCTGAAGACCTTTTTGGTAGGGCTTAAGGGAAAGCATTAAGGTTTGAAAAGGACAATGAAGAAATAGGGACAGCATCAAGATTTAAAAAGGACAATGATGCAAAAAGAAAGGCTAAACTGTAAGAGGGACCACGAGCAGTAAACTCACACTAAAGTCAAAGTAACCTGAATAGGCTCTACTTCCCAACAGCAGAAATTTAAAATCCTTTGAGGCCTCAGATTTCTCATAGTTTAAAATTTACCAAAATTCAACCCATCGTCATATCATTGAGCCCAGGATTATAA
Source organism: Myrmecophaga tridactyla (assembly GCA_004026745.1). NCBI lineage: Eukaryota > Metazoa > Chordata > Mammalia > Pilosa > Myrmecophagidae > Myrmecophaga > Myrmecophaga tridactyla. The sequence continues at coordinate 17,524 of PVIY010034957.1, forward strand.
TAAAAGCATAAACTGAAATCGATGAGGGCAGGAATTATGTCTTGCTCACATCTTATCTTCAGTGCTGAACACATCTCTTGGTATATAGAATGTTCTCAGCAAATAATACCAGTGTGATGAACTTGTATGGAATCCTGAAACAGCATGTTCTTAAAGTTAATCCATCCCTATATGGGTGTGGATCCATTGTAAGTAGGATCTTTTGGTGAGTAGGCTCTTACGACGCAACACACCTCATTCAGGGTGGGGTCTTAATCCTCTTACTAGAGTCCTTTATAAGAGACTGAAATTCATACAGAGAGAGAGAAAGCCACAGAAACCAAAAGTTGAAAGCAGCAAAACCTGGAAGAGAAGGGAGAGACCAGCAGACACCTATGCCAAGTGAGAGAGGAGTCAAGAATTACCAGTAGCTGGTCTTCAAGGAGAATGCATTGCCTAATGATGCCTTGACTTGGACATTTTTCTTAGCCTTAAAAGTATAAGCTTAGGGCAGTGCGACAATGGCTCAGGGGCAGAATTCTTGTCTGCCATGCTGGAGACCTGGGCTCGAGTCCCTGTGCCTGCCCATGAAAAAAAAAAGAAAAAAGTATAAGCTTATAAGCTAATAAATTCCCATAGCCAAATATGGGAACAGGAGCCTAGCCAACTAGAATAACGAGGAATGGAAAAACAAGAAAACGATTATTTCTAATAAATGGAAGCAATTGTAGAGTACTTATGATGTGCCAGGCACTAGTTTAAGTCCTTTACATATTTTTATTCATTTAAGTGGTGCAGCAACTATTTTCCTTTCCCAGGCTGCTTCAAGCAGATAGCATGAAATGGATTGGCTTAAACAATGGGAATTTTTTGAGGGGGTACATGGTCTGGGAATCAAACCCAGGTCTCCCGCACGCCATGCAAGCATTCTACCACTGAACCACCCGTGCACCCAACAATGGGAATTTATTAGCATACAGTTTGAGGCTGTGAAAATGTCCAAAGCAAGTCATCATCAAGGGGATGCTTTCTTCCCAAAGACCAGTGCTGGCAATCCCTGGCTCCTCTGCCACATGGCAAGGTACATGGTAATGTCTTCTGGTCTTTCCCTTCTCTTCTGGCATTCATTGCTTTCAGCTTCTTGCTTCCATGGCTTTCATTCTCTTTATTAATTCTGTTTATAAAGGACTCTAGTAATAGGATTAAGTCCCATCCTGAAAGAGGTCAGTCACACCTTAACTAAAGTAGCCTCCACTAAAATCTTACTTACAATGGGTTCACACACATAGGAATGGGTTAGATTCAAGAGCACATTTTCCTGGGGTACATACGGCTTCAAACCACCACACCAACCTTATCAGTTATGTACCGTTTATCCCCATTTTGCAGAGGAAGAAATAGATGAAGAAACTGAGACACGGACAGGTTGAGTGCCTTGTTCAAAATCACATAGCTAGCAACTGGTGGAGGTAGGATTTAAATTCACTCAGTCTAGTTCTAAAGTTTGTACTTTAAGCAGCTGGGATGCGGGAGAAATTAAAATGTTATACTCAAATATTTGGAATACACGAAAGCCTTACGTTATAGTCACCAGTGTCTATTACAAGTTTTTCGTTCGCTTTTGTCTTCTTGTCTTGCCAAAGCAAACTCCTAAAGTATTCTGGCAATTTGTTAAAGCAGTTTGAATCCCCTCTAAGATCACCTATTTGCTAATTCTTAATCCGTTTTCAGTGACACTGTTATGTTACAGTCAGAGCTTTAGAATCAGAAAATGTAGGCACTGGCTTTTTGGGGGGCGGGGGATGTGAACTAGGGCAAGTATGACCAGCTTCTTCACACAGGAGAGGGTGTTACAAGGCCAATGGCTGGATTAGTTCTGGGTTCCTCTTATCAGTTCCAGGAATAGTTTGTGGAGCTACACAGGTAATTCAATAAAGCTCCCAAACACGTCAGTTGTGTGAATTCTAATATCAGATCTATTTTAGAGCCACAGTGAAGAAAACATAGACAAAGAGGGAGGGAATATCATCAAGTCACATGAAATATTTCTTGCTGGACTCACATTTTATTTTTTTTAAATCTACAGCTTAAGAAATAGAACAACGGGCGGCTGCCGTGGCTCAGCAGGCAGAGCTCCGACCTGCCGTGCTGGAGGTCTGGAGTTCGATCCCTGGTGCCTCCTGCCCATATGCAAATTAAAAAAGAAATAGAACCACAATTTGACTGTTCTGAAAGCATGCTTTCTGGGTGACCACCATGATTTCCTTACATGTGCATATCGACTGTGTAAATAGGTTTTGTAAATCAGACCTCAGAACAACTATCCACTGCTAATTATATAAACATCTCCCCCCAAATCATAGGTATAATAAGTCTTGGGTGCTCTGTTTGGCAGAAACAAACAAGACCAAAATTTGGCCTTTCTGCTCTCATCCAACTCCCGACAGGCAGTCAGACTGATAGAAAAATAGGCTACTGAGCTCACACTAGAATTAGAAACTACAAAATGTTTCTTTTTTCTGGAAGAAAGTAGGAATGGTTTTGTAGTTAACGTAATGTAATTTAACATTACATTAATTAATGTTAACGAGAAAAACGAAGTGTTTTCATTTCACCATATATTTTAGAAAAAATAACAGTTTGAAGAATGCATCATCCAGCCCTGAGAACAGATACAGTCCCTGCATTCTGAACCCCCAGAGGAGGTGCTCTCTGCTATTTCATACAACTATGACTCAGTGATCAAGTGCAACAAAAAGAGACAAATTGTAAATCAAACAGAATGCGAAAAACAAATTTTCGTGTGTGTGCCTTGTAAAATGAGGGAATATGATACCAAATGCCACTTTCTGGTTGCTATAAAAATACAACAGGATAGTTGGATTAGACCCATAAGTTTGACTAATGAATGCTGTGATCAGAAAACACATTAATTATCCCTGAGTTCTTAGAATGAACCACGTTCAGTAGCTTCTGGGGACATTTGCACTTATTAAAGATAGATTCCTGGTTGGCAAAAATTACATTCTTGGTACTGTATTAAAAATATAGCCAGAAGCAATGAATGTACATAAAGACACCAAAAAATAAAGCTCATTGCTATTTTCACACCAGTATGATCTCTTAATACATAAAAACATAATTTGTGGAGCTGTGTGTAAAAGAGATTTTATAAATTAAATAACATGGAAAACATATTTGGCCAGAAGCTGAGATACCTGAATTTTAAGAGGGTTTGTATTTCTCAAAGTCACTTCTTTGGGGATATATTCCTTGGCTCTTCTCCTGAAACTAAGCCAAGTCCTTTGTTTTTGTTTTTGTTTTTGTTTTTTTTAATTTATTTGCACAGGTCAGGCACGAGGAATTGAACCCAGGTCTCCGGCATGGCAGGCGAGAACTCTGCCTGCTGAGTCACCGTAGCCCCAAGTCCTTTGCTTTTACATCTCCATCGTACTCTGCATTTCTCCTCCCTAGAAATTATATACTTATTCATAGTCCATTGACTATTGACTCTGAGTGTATATAAGGCAGAAACTGCATCTCTTTTGCTCACCACTTTATCCCTAACACCTTGAAATTTTATCTTCATAACTTTTATCAGCTGTAATGAGCTCCAAGCCTACTAACTCTGCGGGTTAGTATTTGAGCCCACACAATGTTGGACTTTGAGGAGCTTTGTGTGATCGTACTAGCTAAGAACTGCAATGGCTTCTGTCTGTGATATACTTCAAAAATGATCAAAGTTTACATGAGACCACCTTGGACCTTGAGAGGGAGAAAACAACTTTCAGATTAAGTTGTACAGGAAAAGAATCTTTCCCAAAGGGTGGAAAGCCTTAGCAATGTTACTTCTTAGGCTGTGCTTTCAGAATTAATAGCTACAAATAGCAGAGCATGTTGATTATCTCTTGTTTACTCTTCCAGAACTGTGCATCAAAAGGAACAGTTTAAGTATACCATTCCATGCTATTCATTCTTCCATTCAAATGCATTTTTTCAATGCCTATTTTGTGTAGAAGCACCATGCAAAGTACTGTGAAAGATTTAAGGTAGTTAATGAGAGCAATTGTTTATTGAGGGTCTACCATGTTCCAGGGCTATAAATTGTAAGTGGCAATTTACAAGCAACATTTCAAGTAAATTACCATCTTATGAAGAAGCAAACACTTAACAAACTATACTATAAAACAAAAAGGAGCAATCAGACCTTAATAATCTACATTATTCCGGGTTCATAAAATAGTCTGAATTAAAGGCATTTGAGAACTCCAAAGGTCTCAGAGTTCTAATTAAAAACTACTCTTCCAGGGTTCTTAATTATTCACCAGGACATTACAGCTCCCCAGTTAATCACAGCTCCCCAGTGGCCAAATATGTTGTATCGAACATCTATATTAGAAAAACCAAGAGTTCTTACTCAAACAATTGGTTATTTGGAAGACATTTTTAGCTGGCTGTACATTTTGCTAACTCCTAAAGTGAACATTTCCAATCTATGTTGAAAATAAACCAGGCACCATTTATCCACCATATATTCTGAGTGTCAGCCATGTGTTGGGAGTTGTGGATGCAAAGCTGAGAGTCACGGCCCTTCCCTTAAGGTTAACTGATAGAGGAGACTGATGAGGTCAAGAAGGAGACACAAAGAGGTGCCTAGTAGAAAGTGGGCACAAAAGGGCCAGGGGTCAGCCTGGAAGGGTGGGAGCCATGTCAGCAGTGACCTCGTCCAGTAGGTGACACTAGAATTGAGTCTTATGTGTATTCTTGAGTAAGTGGGTCTTCATGCAGCAGATGGAGGTAAAGAAATAAAGGTCGGCAGGAGAAACAAACAATATGGAAGGATGGGCAAAGAACTGGTAAGACCAGCACTGGATTTATCCCATAGTTAGGACACAGGGAGCCATAAAAGTCAGCAATTAAAAAGGATTTTACAAAATAAATTTGTTTAAATCATCATAAAAGGAAAACAAAGATAAAAATATCAATACGGAGCATTATAAAGTAAAAATTTTCCTCCATACCCAGGACAACCCAACTTGATTCTTCAAAAGGATTTCTGCTATACTTTTTTTTTTAATATTGCCTTCCAGAAATGTGTTTTATATATGTGATATAAGAGCGTGGGCTCATTGTATATAAGAGTGTGGACTAGCTGGGACCATGCATATGGTCAAACAATATACTTTTTCTTTCCATTTAAACTGCTGGGGAAACTTGGAATCTTAAAATTCCTATACCACTATATATAAGCCTAAAAGAAATTTAAATTAGAATTGCTTTGTAACTGCTTTCAGTTTCACAGATTTTTTAAAACTCATAAATCAACATCTTATTAAATTAAATTAAGAACAACACAGTTGGGTTTTGAGGTGGGGTTTGCTTAGGAAGATTCATTTGTGAAAGTAAGTTTTAAAATCCTGATAACAGGCTGAGAAAAGAAAGACCATTGGAATCAAACCAAAAGGGCCCATTGTGTGCCCAGCCTGAGGCAGGGCCCTAGCAGTAAAAGAAGACACACAGGGTAGTTATCGTGAAATGGATTCAGGTAATAGTTCATGCATAACCAATTTATAAAAAATTAACATTTCACCAGCAGAGATGCCAACTGCCAAAGTCAAAAAGGATTCCTAAAATATATCTCAATCAGAAGTCAAATTTAAATGCAATTTGCCCTTTAGAATTTTAGTAAGTTAGTGTAATACGGTCAACTAAACAATGCCTTCAAAAAGAAAAAGGGTGAGGCTCTTTAGATAGATAGTAGGAAATAAGGTAAAAGATATTCAGGAAGCAAGATCTTTTGGGAGACAATCAGGATTTATTGTTCAATCTTAGAGGATATATCAGAGGAGATGAGTCTGTATTAACAATTTAAATGAGAGAAGCTACTGTAAATTTGACTATCTCAAAACAAAGAGCTATGATGGCAAAGTCATCCAATTTATAGCCATCAGATATTTATGTTAGATGTAGGCGTAACATTCTAAGCCTCAGTTTCCTTATCTATAAAATAATAGTAAGAGTTTTACCTCATAAAATTCATAAGGATTCTTGAGATAATGCACGCAAAGCATTCAGCGCAGGGCTTACCTCATAACACATATTCAATAAATGTCCGTTGTTATTACTATTGTTAATATGTTCAGCACAGCCATCAACAATCCTGTGCCTATGAGTTTATAATATATAGTGCCAGAGACAAGAAGCAAAATGTAATGTAAAAAGATGACACACACAAAATTTACTTCCTTTTAACCCTGTTTTAGAATTTTAATGCACAAATATAAGAGATGATACTAATATTTTTATTGATCACATTTTTATAAAATCATATTTTAAATTTGCCATGGAACTCTCAAAAGTTACCCTTGTAGCTGGGTGACCAACTGAGGATTTATCATTATTTTGTTTTTTAGTGTCCTAGATACTCCAGGAAAAGGAAACATAGCTTTCCTTCCTAGAAGGTAAACTAACTAGTAAGACAGGTGTAATCCCAGCTGCCTGTGCCAGGAATTCTAGGAGGAGAAAAGCACAGGGTGAGGAGTTGCCACTGAGCTGCCCTTAGGGAAGGTCCTGTTCAGCCCAGCCAAGGCAGCAGAGTGGTGGCAGGGGAAGGCTTGGGACCGGCACCCAAATGTATCATGTGGCTCCAAGAGCAAGGCCAGCAGAGGCCACCATGGACCTGTAAATAGATTTGTTTATTTTTTTATTTGTTTTTAATATTTCTATTGAGAATCTTCATACACATACAGTCTATACATGATAAAAGATCAGTGGCTCACAATATCACCACATAGTTGTGTATTCCTCACCATGATCATTTTTAGAACATTTGCATCACTCCAGACAAAGAAATAAAAAGAAAAAATTCAAACATCCCAAAACCCTTGCCCCTCCCTTTCATTGACCACTAGCATTTCCATCTACCTAAACTTTTGCCTTTTATCCTTCCCTATTATTTATTTTTTTAATCCTTATTTTTTTTACTCATCTGTCCATACCCTGGCTAAAAGGAGCATCAGAAAAAAGATTTTCACAATCACAGTCACATTGTAAAAGCTGTATCGTTATACAATCGTCTTCAAGAATCAAGGCTACAGGAACACAGCTCAACAGTTTCAGGTACTTCCCTCCAGCCACTCTAGTACACCATAAACTAAAAAGGGATGTCTATAGAATGTATAAGAATAACCTCCAGGATAACCTCTCAATTCTATTTGAAAATTCTCAGCCACTGAAACTTTATTTTGTTTCATTTCTCTTCCCCCTTTTGGTTAAGATGGCTTTTTCAATCCCATGATGCCAGGTCTCAGCTCATCCCATGAGTGTTGTCCCACGTTACCAGCGAGATTTACATCCCTGGGAGTCATGTCTCACGTAGGAGGACAGTAAGGTCACGTGCCGAGTCGGAGGCCATATTTGAGCAACAACAGAGGTTCTCTGGGTGTGACTCTTAGGCATAATTATAAGTAGGCTAAGCTTCTTCTTTCCAGGAATAAACTTCATAAGGGCAAACCCCAAGATCAAGGGCTTAGTCTGTTGATTTGTTTGTCCCCGTTGCTTGCGAGAACATCAGAAATTCCCCAGATGGGGAAGCTGAATATTTCCTCCTATCTCCCTGGGACTTTGCAAATACTTTTTTATTCTCTGCCCAAATTACTCTGGGATTTATTGAGGCATCATACTAACCTGGAAAAACCAACAGGATCTCATGCCCTGCCAAGATTCCATGAAATTATAGTGTTCAACTAAATTGACCATATAAGTTAAATTAGATAATGCACTACCTAAAATATAAATTTTGCATCAAATAAACATCTCTTCCTTTGATCTCACACAGACGTTGAAGTTTTGAAATATGGACCATATCATCCTTTACACTGTATTCTGAGTCACCTTAGTCAATGGAGTTTGTTTAATTTACAAGATGGACATCTAGAAGACACCTTTTCAAAATGAAAGGGGAGCTCCATGAGGGCAGTGGCTTACTCTTGTTCACAGCTGTAGTCACAGAACAAGGACAGCACCTGCAAGGCAGGAGACACTAAATATTTGGGAATACATGACTGCTTGGACTTTCCATCAATCCTTGTAGGATAGAAGCGAAAGTGAGGACCCAAAATGATCGCTATTGGACTTTTTCATGATTATGGTGCCTGGGGCTCAAATGGTTCTCTTATAATTTGAGAAATTAAAAAAAGGGGGCTCAAATGATTCTCTGGCAATTTGAGAAATGAAAAAAAGTAATATGATTAGCCTCAATTTGAGTGGATCAATGCATTCCTGGTATATGCATCACTGAGAGTATTTAATAAAGGCTAGATGCGGGGTGCTGTTCAAAAGAAATAGTTCTATTTGAAGTATAAGATTAGAGATTTATAACTCTTTTTTTGCAAAAACACTTCTTAATTTGTACATTTACTCACTGTATTAGAGTTCTCTAGATAAACAGAATGAACAGGGAACACTTGCAAATATAAAATTTATAAAAGTGTCTCACGTGACCGCAGGAACGCAGAGTCCAGATCCACAGGGCAGGCTGTGAAGCCAACGACTCCGATGGAGGGTCTGGATGAACTCTGCAGGAGAGGCTCACCAGCCAAAGCAGGAATGGAACCTGTCTCCTCTGAGTCCTCCTTAAAAGGCTTCCTGTGATTAGATTTAGCATCACTAATTGTAGAAGACACTCCCCTTTGGCTGATTACAAATGGAATCAGCTGTGGGTGCAGCTGATGTGATCATGACCTAATCCTATGAAATGTCCTCATTTCAACAGACAGGCCAGAGCTTGCCCAATCAGATAAACAGCTACCACAACTTGGCCAAGTTGACACATGTCCCTAACCATGACAGTCCACCCCTTGTCAACTTGGCACTCATACATATATCACCTTAAACCATACTTAATTTCCAAATGAAAATAAATAAGCACACATTTTTTTTTCTTTTACCTGACAATACTCAACTGTCCTGCATATAACTGGAAACACATTAAATCTCTCCAGAATGGGGTGCAAATCCTTGGGCAACATTCATTCTTAAACTTGATATCTTACAACTTAAATAGTATAACATGAACAAAACAGCATTACAGTCCTCGTTTCTGTAAGTGATCACGTGGTCGAAGTTCATATTTATCACTACCTTCTTCTACTACCGATTCCATGTTCCCTTTACCCTCAGCAAGCACTTCAGCTGGCCGTGGTTCTTTGCCTGGTGGGGTGAC
>PVIY010034958.1:0-26707 GCA_004026745.1 Myrmecophaga tridactyla
CCTTTCTGCCTGCCCAAGTGACTTTTGAGCTTAGACCTGGAGGGAGTGAGGCATGAGCCCTTAGGAAGGGCTGACTGTCCTAGGCCTTGGGAGCAGCACATGCAAATGCTCAGAGGAGGGAAGGAGCCTTTGTTGGTGGAAACTTGTGTTGGTGTGAGCCCAAGGGAGTGAGAAAGAGAGTGGCAAGAGTGATAGGAAGCTGCACTTTCCAGTTACATTCTAAAATCATACTAATAATAGCAGGAGTTATTGTTTACCATGTGCCAGGGAGTGTGAATGAATCATCTCATTTAATGCTCATGTCTGTGAACTGTGTATTGCTAATGTCCTATTTTTATGGTAAGGAGAATTAGGCTCAGATGCTAAGAACATTTTCAGAGGTTACACCAACCAGTAGTTGGTGAATCTGAGAGTCGAATCCAGGTAGCGACTCCCGAAACCTAGTATGAGTCAGGTTGTATGATGACCTGCAGGGACCCCTAATTGGAGGCAAGCATGGTCCTTGACCCTGTGATAAGGAGGATTTCTAGCCTTCACAGAAAACGCTGCCTCTCTGTGAGAGAGATGTAAGATCATTAAATCCCGGCTTTGTAGGCGGTTTAGAAAATATTTTGGACAATATGTCAGAAAGAAGCCCAAATCTGGTAAACCCCATAGGTCATTATTTTCCAAACTGCAGAGTACCATGAAGATGTAAGTTATTTACATATTATCTACAATGCCCACAGGTCCATAACATCTGCATTTTCACCGAATCAACTCTGCCATTCACCAAATCTCAAAAATAATCCCTTTCCAATGTGCTTTTCTCAAACCAGACCCTGAGAATTCTCTCCTGTTGGCCCCTGGGTGAAGGTGATTAACCCTCAAATTTGTCAACTCTGTGCAAACACAAACCATAGCTGGTTTCTAACGCTAAGTAAATAAAAGAAGATGGAAACACCTTGTAGTGGGTGATACTAAGGGTAATCTAATCTAATCAAGAAAGGAAAGAAAGGAAGAACTCTCTGGCACCATCTCAGAGATGGACCCCTGTTTCTAGTCAAAGGAATTCCATTCCCTCAGCAGGGAGGTAATTGACAATATGGAAAGAACAGCTGAAAAGGAAGTTCCCGCCATAGCTTTCAGCTTGGTTACCTAGGATGGAAGAGATAAAAATTGTTTTTGCCTGAGGTTCTGATTTCAGGACCCAAGTTCAAACATCAAAGGCAAGTTGTCTTGCTCCCATTTCCCCTTTGAAAGCCTAGGAGACTCAGTCTGGGAAACAGCTTGCTGCACAACCCTCTAGGGAATCTCAGCCTCCCATCTGGTAACATTCTTGCATATGAAAGCACAGAGGTGGGGGAGCAGAGGAGATTCCTCGGTGCCTTCCCTTTTATGTCCTTGGTTTTCCTTCATGGAAATCTTTCTTCCTGGCCATGCAAGATTACATCTTACTATTGGCCCTTTGCATTGTGGTATGCATAGAACTGGCAAGCCCTTTCATCACTTCCATCCCAGGTAAATGTGATCCTGGCTTTCAGGGACCAAATGGGAAGCCTAATTGGCAGCACTGGTCAGCTATGATTTCTCACCGTTGGAAGAATTTCTCAAACTGAAAAACAACAAAATATACAAACAAAACCGCCTCCTTTTGATAAGCAGGTGACTCTCCTGCCTTTAAAGTCTGTGAGCTTTAATCCCTTCTTACCTGCTCCCCAAGAGAAGATATAAAAGAGTCTAGATTCTTGAATGTTCTTTGAATTCCTACTGTCAAGACACTTTGGATGCATTCACTATCAGCTCCAGGTTCCCCCAGCTTCCTAGAAATCTACATCATAATATGCTTCTTCAAGTTATCTGTGCCTCCTGGGATTCAGATGGAAGCCTCTGGAAGGACATATCTCTCTTTCCTCTTGGTAAAATCCAGCCAAAAGGGAAGTCAAGAGACAGGGTCTGTGGAAATGGTGGTATTGTGTACTGCAGGCATTCCACCCTCCTGCCTCTTCTCCCCCAGTTTGTGGCAAGAGGCAGTGAGGCTTGTGGCAAGATATTTCCAGCTGAGGTCCTGGAGTAAGAAGCTGTCACTACTCCATTCCCCACCCCTGGAAAATGCACTTCTGTTCTTGAAATTGACCCCATGAGAACAATGGGTGTGGTGGTTTGAAGCTATATGTATCCCAGAATAAAGGTTTTAAATCTAATCCATTCCTATGGGTGAAAACCCATTGTAAGTAGATCTTTTGATGAGGCTACTTCAGTTAAAGTATGACCCAGCTCATTCAGGATGGGATTTAATCCTATGACTGGAGTCCTTTATAAACAGAATGAATACAGAGAGAGAGAAAGCCATAGAAGCAAGAAGCTAAAAGCAGTGGAACCCGGCAGAAGAAGGGAGAGGCCAGCAGATGCCACCTCTCCCTTGCCGTATGTGCCTTGCTATATGGCAGAGGAGCCAAGGATCGCTGGCAGCCAGTCTCCGGGAAAAAGCATCACCTTGATGATGCCTTGATTTGGACGTCTGGCATCAACTATGAACTAAATAAATTTCAATTTTTTCAACCTGACCCATTTCCTGGTATTTGCTTTAAGCAGCCTAGGAAACTAAAACAGTGGAAACTTGATAAGCCTGTCTAGGAATGCATTTGAGCAGCGGTCCTCAGCAGCTTCAGTGTCATCTGGGCCCCAACCCAGACCTATTGAATCAGAAACTGGAGGTGGGCCCAGAGATCTGTGTAAATAACCAGCCTTCACATTTGGGAACCATGGTAAAGAGAAACCCCTCCTCAGAGGGTCAGAAAGTGAAGGAGAGGCCCCATTTCTAGCATTAATTATTTGGAAAAACCTACCATGAAGCAGATTACATTTTTCTTCTCAGGCTCAAATGACCTAATCCAGGGTCCTCAGGCAGACTTGGGAACAGGTTCTGATTTAGGCCTTTTCAAAAGGCAGGGGGATAGTGGAATTGATCTAACAAGGTCAGTCAGTCATTAATATCACCCACTGTTCTCATTCATCCATTTGCTTACTTAGTCATTCATTCATCATTCATTTTACAAAAATTTATTGAGCATTTATGAAGTTCTGGGAAACCGTTCTAGTAGAGTGACTATATAATTTATAGTCCAAAAGGGGCTGTTGATTATAATGGACCTAGGTTAGTGTGCTGATTCTGCTAATTAACACCTTGAGACTTTAGGCCAGTGACTTCTCTTCTCTTAGGCTTAGCTCCCTTAAGTGGGGCCAATAGCTAACTACTTTATAGATAAGGGTTAGAGGATTAAATAAGATAATAACTTTGCTAAGCACAGGATTGGCTAGATGCTCTGTAACTGGTAGTCATTATTCCTGATGTGGATGTTTAGGGATCACTGAGACACTTCTGTTGGGAGGTGGTAGAGAGAAGGCCAGATTTGTCTAGGTCTGTGAGTTCCGGTTCAGGATGCACATTGACATCTCATGGGGAGCTTGTAAAAAGTCCTTATTCCTGGATCTCACCCCTAGAGAGTCCAATTTAATCCTGCAACCAAGAGGAAATGAGCCAAGCTCTAGAAACTGGTCTCAGTCTGCTCATTTGTCATCAGTGAATTCTAGAAAAGAAAACGTGTCTGGCAGCAGTCACCAGTTGAATACTGAGTGATACCTTTGGGTTTGGATTTACTTAGTTGGCCATTTGATTGCTACCCTCATCAGGGACTCAGAACCCCATGAAACAGTTTGTTGAATTTGGCAAAGTGGTATATTATGCTTGTGTTTACTCTTTCAAACCCATGGTGAATTGTTGACCCTCCCTTTGCTGCCCAGATATACTAGTTTCACATGGAGTCCTTGCAGACTGGATCCAAATTAAGGTCCCAGGCCTGTTAATAACACCTCATGAGAGTTTCTCTACTTGTAAGCATATGAAAGAGCTCTTCAGCTGTGGATCTGCCCAGCCACGGTTTTAATGAGTTTCCTATTAAGTTAGCTATTTGACCTTCAAGTGTATTATTTTCATTGTTTTCGTTTAATTACACCCAAGTCATTTTTCTAAAGGCTGGAGATTAGAAATAAAACAACTAAAAACTAATGCTACTCCCTGGCTGGCCTGCCTCACCCTCTTGGGTTTCCTGGAATTCACGTATTTGCTAGTGCCTTAAATAATACTGCTTACACTTGAAGCTATTTTTTTTCCTTTAAAACTGCTTTTTATTGGCTAAATTATTTCTTAATATCAATAGTGCTTACTCTGCAGCCTCTATACCTACAACACTGGGGAATTTACCTTCATGGAAAGAGTCAAAGACGAGGGTCACAGCCTTCTTTTTTAAAACCTTTTTATTTTGAAATAATTTCAAATTTAGAGGTCAGTTGTAAAAATAAGACAAACCCCATACAGAGAACTCCATCGTTCCCCCCCCCCCCGCCCCAACCACCGCCCCAGGTACCCAAAACTCACCAATTTTTATTGTTTTTGCCACATTGGCCATCTGTCTTTCTCATCTCCCCCTCTCCATACCTTTTATACAGATCTATCTATCTATATCTTTTCTAAATATTTGAGATTATATATATGTATATATCTTTTCTAAATATTTGAGATTAGGTTGAATACATCATGGTTCTTGAACACTTAATACTTGCATGCACATTTCCTGAGAACAAGGATATTCACTTATGTAACCACCTTAAGTACAGTTATCAAGTTGAGCTTAATTTTTTAAACTTTTTAAAATTATGAAATATAACATAATTAAAAAAGGAATAAGTTCCCAAGTAAATATTAACAAGTAGTTATAGAACAGATTTTAATGTTTGTTATGGGTTACAGTTCCATGATTTTTTGTTTTTTCTTCTAGCTGCTCCAAGACACTGGCGACCAACAGAAATATCAATATAATGATTCAGCAGTCATACTCATCTGTTAAATCCTATCTTTGTTATACTGCGCCTCCTCTTTAAATAACATATATACATAAAAGCAATAAATTTCAAAATACATCACAACAATTAGCTGTAGAACAGATTTCAGAGTTTGGTATGGGTTACAGTTCCATAGTTTAAGGCTTTTATTTCTAAGTGCTCGAAGGTACTGGTGGCTAAAAGAAATATCAGCGTAATGATCCAGCACTCATACTTATTTGTTAAACTCTACCTTCTCTATATAACTCCAGTATCACCTTTGATCTTTCTTCCACTCCTTAGAGGTATTTGGGCTATTTCCATTCTAACGTTTTCATTTTGGAAGGGGCTGTCAATAATATGGGATAGGGAGATGGAACTAGCTGATGTTCTGGAGAGGCTGGGCCCTCTAGGTTTCAGGACTTAGCTGGTCCAGGGACCCATCTGGAGGTTATAGGTTTTGAAGAGTTACCCTAGTGCATCGAACCTTCGTAGAATCTTATTTATTGCCCTAGGTGTTCTTTAGGATTGTTGGGAATGGTTTTGGTTGAGGGTTGGCAAGTTATGATAGGTAGCAATGAAGTTGAGCTAATTTTTAAAGAAGAATGAAACAACTGCAATTTAATATAGTGTCGTTTGGAATTAAATGGTATGACTTTCTTTAATTTGTTTAGGCAATCAATAAATAGCATGAAATTGGGGAGTCTCGTAGAATATAGGTGAGAGGCCTCTACAATAATCATTAAGATATCGAAAGGGGGATTGGGTTAGGTAAACCCTAACTTCTAGCCTGCAGATTCTGGGTTTCTTTGATTTAGGAAACTTGGGCCTCTCTCCAAACCCCATGCTTCTGGTAGTAGGTTCATCTAGTGACTGTGGCTTTGAGATGACCTCAGTGGCTTGAAACACTCCTGGGAACGAAAAATGGACTACAGCTATGTAAGGCATCAAGCAGCCAGTTAGGAGAGCTAGGCTTGCTGCTTGCTGTGGTCTGAGTCCTTTAATGTCTTCGAGTATTAGTTTCACTATCTTCTCCATCTCCCATCCCTGCCCCCGCACCCCCCTTCCTCCCCCCCCCACCCCCAACTCCCTGACAATCACGCAAACATACCTTGAGTTTACAAATGCCATCTCAGGTGTAGATTCTGCCAATAACAGTCAGATTGTCATATTCATAATCAAACCGCCTTGGGCTAAAGCTAAGACTACAGCTTTAGTAGTAGGCCAAGCCAGGGCAATTGAAGGAATGATCAGGGGGACTGTGGGGCACAAATGACGAGTGTCTGGTGATGGTTAATGGAATGCATTGCCACCTCCCACACTGCTTGGTTTCCTCAGGGAGGTGGGGAGATGTTCAATGGTTGGGCCCACCTGGTGCCTTTGAGTCCCCCCTCCCACCCAGTTCCTCTATTCTGGCCATGTCCCCTGCCTTCCTAGAGTTTGACATTGGACTCCCAAGCGGCACTAGTAATCTTAGCAGGAATGGACGGTTCTTGGTGAGCCTTCTGCTTCTCCTCTTTTGCAGGTAGCTTTTATACTCTCTCACGATTTCTTCTGCCTACTATGGAGTCCACTGCTGGCCGTGGGTGGTCTGGTTGGCTCTGGTGTTTCTTGGGCATGCCAACCAACATCCAGAGTTTTGGCTTAAGAAAAAAAACAGTGAACTAAAAAGGCTTTCATTGTCCAAACCAGAAAGCACATTGATTTAACCCCGATGGAGGAAAAGCTGCCAATCCAGTTTAATTTCCTCACCCTCCTTGTCCTGGGCTTTTCAGTCTCGAGGGACCAGAAGACAATTTTGTCAAGTTGTGAGCCCATGAAGGGTTTGGTATTTAGTTTTGGGGAGGAAACTTTTGAAGAATCAGTCTTGTATTGACTAAATTATCTAATTAGGTCTCAGACAGTTCTTTTAACAGAAAGAATACTCCATTTATGAAATGAAAAATTAACTCACTTTCTTTGAGGATCCTACTGACCTAATAAAAGAACACTGCTTAGGAGTGGTAAGGTACTTCTGTGTGGGGCCATTAATAAAGTAATAAAATGCTGCTGCATGGGTTGGCAGGAGAATGGAAGGAATGGCACATCCTGGAACTAATTTAGGAAATGGACTTGATAGAAGGCAAAGACATGGAGAGAATTCTTATGGGTCCACTCCAAGGCCCTTGGCCTTTTTACTTAAAACCAACAAACTAACCTTTCCAGGGCCTTGTCCCACAGAAAGATATCCTTTACCTTTTTCATGGAGCCTCCTGTAAATGGAATCCCCTTCCCCCTCCCCTCTTAAGGCCACTTTTCTCTTAAATGTCCTGGAATTTGGCTCCGCAATGGCTGGTGGATGGTTAAAATCCCAACGTCTCACTCATCAGCAGTTTGCCCAGGCCAGAGCATTGTTTTTATAATAGGCATTTTCTCAAGTTATACAAGTTCTGTTGTTAACCTCGGGGGCAGCAGGAGGGAATTGTTAGGAGTTGGGTAATTAGCATAGTTGTGAAAGCCAGACAATCAGAAGGCAGAACTGGACTGTCAAACTGAACATCTGATGAAATTCAGAATTAATTTGGAGAAGTAACTGTTGCTATAGCAACCAATCCCCACTCTCCCTCGAAATGGAAAATAAACAGAAAACAAGAAAAATAATGCAAGTCAGTGCCTGGGAAGAAGGCCCTTCTTCAGAACAGTGGGAGAAAATGCAGAGATTTTGGATATTTTAGAATGTGCCAAAATGATGGCACAACCATCTCATAAAAGCAAATGCAACTCATTTTTGATGGTTTGGTTCTATGCCTGTTTTCTCTGGAATCTTTTTAGGACATTCAACCTCACCTCACCAATCTCTCTCTCTAAATCATTTAAGTACTTAAGTCCGTACCATACAGGTTAGTACTTGAATTCTTTTTAATGTTTTAGTTGTATCCAACCAGATAGCAACCCTCAAGGGCAAATAATGTGTCTTATGCTGCTTTTGTATCCCCTTTAACACATAGCAAAATGCTGAGATAAATGCTTGAGGTAGGTTGATATAAAAATATTTTCAGAAAAGGCAGTGATGTTGGTTCTATTTAAAGAGAGAAAGCATTCATTGAGAATTATGCAAGGAGAGGAAATGGATGATGAAGAAGAAGAGGGAGGTGAGTTGTGGCTGTAGAGTCAACACCAATTTGTGATCGATTCCTTATTTGGTTATCTGCCCAACAGAAACGTGTATAGATGCTCATCAAAAGATTTGTTCAAGAATGTTCAAGAGCAGCAATATTCGTTATGGCCCCCAACTGGAAACAACCCAAAAGTCCGTCACAATAGAATGGATAAATGAACTGTGGTACATTCACACAATGGATTACTCTAGAGCCCTGGGAATGAGCAATCTTCAAGTACATGGAACAACATGGAATATTCTCACAAACATAATGTTGAACAAATGAAGCCAGACACAAATTGAATATATACTGCATGATTCCATTTTTATAAAATCAAAAATTGGCAAAACTAATTGATGATATTGGTTTATTTTAGGTTATCCTTGGAAAGATGGTTAGAGACAGAAAGAGGCCATGGAGGTCTTTGTGGGGGGCTGGTAATGTTGTTTCTTGATCTGGGTGCTGATTTCCTATTTATTGTGTAGGATAATGTTAGTCCTTCTCTCATGGAGTTGGTATGAGGATTAAATGTGTTAATCCATGGCAACAGAGGAGTTACTCAATGAAAGTTAACTATTGTTGCTGCAAGCCATCTAGGGAAGGAGTGGTCACTCTCTCGGAAGTCTCCCATGGAGAGTTCAGCTGTGAACTATTTCCTAGGTCCAGGATCCCGGATGCTATCCTGCTGCTCATTTCCATTTTTTTATTGTTCCTGGCACTTTTTGTCCCTATATCTGACTTCCACAAAGCTCCTGGTACTTTTTGTCCCTATGTCTGACTTCCACAAAGCGCCTTATGGGTATTCAAGGCTCCTGCATTTCATTCATAGCCTGCCTCTTCTTTCCTTTTCTTATTCCCTGGCATCTGCCACTGCTTCTAGTTCTACTGTTTCTGCCTATGTGCCCTTTCTCACTCTTCTGCTTGGGACATCTTCTATTCCCATCTTCATTCAGTATCCCCAGTGCCAGCCACATAGTAGGTGCTTTATAAAACGTTGTCATTTCAACGAAAACTAAGATCTGCACCAAATGGACAAATTCCCAGAACTGTGGGCTGACTCAAGCTGAGCTAAATTTTGTTCAAGGTTTGCATTTTCCTGGTAGGCCTGGCTCCTCGAGGGCCATAGTTTCCCTGACCATTCTGGAGCCATCGGGCTTCTGGGTAAAACTGTCTGGCCAAGAGGCACACGCTTTCATTTTTCAGAGAGGAAACCCTTCCCAACTGCTGGAAAATAAGCTTTTGCTTAGTGACTAATAACATAAACACAGACAAGATTTCTGGGCTTATAAATAACCAGCTGTAAAAGTGCCCAAGGGAAGCGGCCCTTTTTGCCAGAAGAATGGCTGTGAGTGTTCCTGTCACCGCGCTGATAGTGACCTTACCACAGGCAAGGAATCTTGGGCCGAGGGTGCGGAAGTTGGTTATTCTTCAGTACAAATTCCCAAGGACTTACGGTTATGCATTATAAATCCTAGACTATTCTGGAAAAATAATAGATGATCTGTAAGGTCCCTTCCGGCTCAAAAATCCTGTGATTCTGCAGCTGCTACAACATGTTTTAAAGAGAGATGCCAGTGCAGAGAGGAAAGTCTTAGGTTTTTTTATTTTGCCAAAGCTGCCTAAGAAGCAGATGAAGTTATTATGAGAATAGCTTCCATTTATTGTACATTGGCTGAGACACTGAGCTGAGCACACAGGACCCTTGAACTTGCTGAATCCTCTCCCAGCAATCCTCAGTGGACTGAAGACGAGACTGAGGTTCAGGGAGGTTAAGGTATGTGAATAATAGCATAGTGGCTAAGAGTACCAAGTCTGCGTTTAAACTGCTGGGTCCGGTCCTGGTTCTGCTTCACACTTGCTCTCTAGCTGCTGATAGTTATTTAACTATCCGAGGTTTTCTCACCTGTAAATAAGGCTATCCTTAGGACCTATGGTGTCATGGGGATTAAATGAGATGATTCATGCAAAATGCTTATTAGCACAGTGCCTAGTACATAGTAGACTTTCAATAAGTGCCGCTATCATTAAGAAAGGATTCGAGGCTTCATTGTAATATCACAAGGCCTCTTTGATGAGTCATGGATGCCCCAAGTATAGAACTGTTGTTTGAATTTAGCCAATCTAAGGGTGTAATCGTGGCTGTGACTTCGAGACTTGGGCAGCTGCTTGAGGGGCTCAGGGCAGGGGGTGTCCGTGAGCCAGTCCTGGCCACTTAGATGGCCACCAGCCATCTAACCCACTGTCCACCAGCCCCACCTGTGACAGTGAGGGGTGATTTTATCACTTAGCTATCATCTCATCCATCCAGTGTTTCCAAACTGGTTCCTGGGAACATTAGTTCTTCTGGATGGTAATAGGAATATTGAAATGGCCAAACCTGAAGAGCTCTGAGTTAAAGAAACCAGACTATTCACGTGGGCTGATGGAGTATCAGTATTTTTCAAATCTTTTACCTACGTTTGACCCCGGGACCCTTTTTTCTTCAGCCTATCTTGCAAGACTAGTGCTCCACGGAACATGCATTTGGAATAGTTCCCTACCTCCCCCCAAATGCAGTGAGTGGTGGAGGGCAGGCAGGTCTGAAAGTTGGAACCAGAGAGGAGGAGACTGTAGTGGCCTAGGCCAGAGAAGATGGGTAAGGGGAGGCCTGGGAGGGGAGATAAATGGACACATTTGGGATCTATTGTAGGACCAGTAGGATTTAAGCATGGCAGTCACATCGGCATATTGAGGTCTGTCAAACTGAGTTCCATTTCTATCTCCTTGATGCCAGATGGACCAGCTGGAAAGGAAGAATCCTGTCTGTGAAACAACCCTTTTGTCTGCACTGGCAAGTGACCCACACTTTCTAATAGTCTCTGAATTCACCGGTGGTTTGGATGCACCAGACCCTTTGGGTAGTGAGGCTCCTTGTCTATTTAACTGTCGAAGTGTGTTCCCTTTTTCCATTCCCCTTCCCCCACTTTGTTTCAATAAATTAAAAAATCTGCTGCCCTTTCCAGGATATATGAGTCTTATCATTTTGAGAGTCCAAACCATCCATGCAGAGGCGGCTTTTCCAATTTCTTAAGTTTATTCTTAATGAAAAGTGCACACAGGCTGAAATCCCTGGCAGGAACTCAAGCTGCAGGGCACTGTACCAAGGCCAGCAGACATGAGAGCAGCCAATTTTATCTGGCTGTTCTCTCCTTTTCCCCACCCTCCTCCTTCCCTCTTATTTGATCGGAGAGGTTTGGCTGGACTTAAAGGATCCAAAAAGGAACTGGAGAGCCTGAGCTTCTAGCAGCCAGTGACGCGATGTGGGAGAATAGGGGACCCAGGCCAGGGGCAAGTTCCAGTTTGACTCAGTTCCTCATTGAGTGTGTCTGTATGTCTGGCATGGTGCTAGGCCCTGGGGGTTCAGCAATTTGATACCAACAATAGTAGCTCACATGTGCTGTATGTTCAGGCCTTGGTCTAAGCATTTAACACACCTGATATCAATAACTTCTCCCAACAATTCTAAGAAATATTTACTGATATTATTTGCATTTACTGTTGACTAAACTGTGGCACAGAGAGGGCAAGCAACTTCCCCAGTCACCCAGCAAGTAAGAGGCAGATCCAAGACTCCTAATTAGGAGTGTCTGATTCCAAAATGAAAGATTTTAGCACTCTTTTCCTGAGCTTACAGTTCAGGCAGAGGAAATGGATATATAAACCAACAAATGAATGCCACACAATTTGAAAGAGCTATGATGTAGGTATCAGTTAGTACAGTGAGAGTCAGACGAGAGGCAATGAGGAAGACAATGAGTACAATCTTGACTGATGAGTTTGAATTTCCCTGGCAGGTAAGTCAGGTAGGGAGGGGTAAAGGGAGAAGGAAGAAGCAGGTGGGAAAGAGCTGTGTGTGTGTGTGTGGAAGGTGGAAGCTGGTGAGATGGAGAATGGTAGACAGGGGTCCTTCAGGCAGGGTCCTTGGTACCCTACAAAGGTTCTTGTACTGTACCCCTTGGGGAGTGATGGTGTTCTAGTTTGCTAGCTGCCAGAATGCAATATACCAGAAATGGAATGGCTTTCAAAAAGAGGAATTTAACAAGTTGCTAGTTTACAGTTCTTAGGCCTAAAAAATGCCCCAATTA
The DNA here is from genome assembly GCA_004026745.1 of Myrmecophaga tridactyla. Taxonomy (NCBI): domain Eukaryota; kingdom Metazoa; phylum Chordata; class Mammalia; order Pilosa; family Myrmecophagidae; genus Myrmecophaga; species Myrmecophaga tridactyla. The sequence continues at coordinate 12,125 of PVIY010034958.1, forward strand.
AAACAAGTCTATAGACATGTCCAATCTAAGACATCCAGGGAAAGATACCTTAGTTCAAGAAGGCTGATGAAGTTCAAGGTTTCTCTCTCAAGTGAGAGGGCACATGGCAAACAGTGTCAGGGTTTCTTCCTCATCTGGAAAAGCACGTGGAGAACACAGCATCATCTGCTCGCTTTCTCTCCTGGCTTTCTGTTTCATGAAGCTCCCCAGGAGGCATTTTCCTTCTTCATCTCCAAAGGTCGCTGGCTGGTGGGCTCTGCTTCTCGTGGCTATGTTGCTCTGCTGTGCTCTCTCTGAATCTCCAGCTTTCTCTAAAATGTTTCCTCTTTTATAGGATTCCAGTAAAGTAATCAAGACCCACCTGTAATGGGGGTCTTCCAGTAAAGGAAGTAAAGTAATCAAGACCCACCTCTACCTAATCCAGCTTAACAGCCACTCTTGACTGAGTCACATCTCCAGGGAGATGATCTAATTAAAGTTTCAAATATATAGTACTGAATAGAGATTAGAAGAAACAGCTGCCTTTACAAAATGGACTACATTTAAAACATGGCTTTTCTAGGGTACATACATCCTTTCAAACTGGTACAGATGGATTTCAAAACCATTATTTATATTGTCTTTGCTCAAAGGTTATCTTATGTGAAAGCTCAAAGTATAAAAATGGGGTAGCTATGGTGGAGGTGGCACTGAGGACCTAGAGTCTGACCTTGGCCTCCCTCCCTCCATCCCCATGCATTGCTCCCCCCACCCTGCCGCCGGGTATCTGCCTGGAACCCCAAGGACTCAGCAGAGAAGCGTTTAAACATCACTGCTGGAGAGTGTCAGGGTTGGGGAGAGAGAACCATTTTAACATTGAAACATTTTAGAAAATGACTTCCACAGAGTGTGGCAGTCACATGAGGAGGTGCTGAGGTAGAACCAAGCTGGACATGATGGCTTGGGATGATCCTTCTGACATGACATGGTTCTGTGTCATGACACTGAAGACAACCTAATTTCAGCTAACTTTTGGAGATGTTATCTAGTCTAGTGGTTCAACGCTTGTCTCTGGAGCTAAATTGCCTAGATTTGAATCCTCCCCTACTAGTTGCAGGCTGTGCAAGTTCCTTAATTTCTTAATTTCCCCATCTGTCAAATAGTAAAATTAGGAATATTCCCTTCATAGTTTGTTGTAACATTTAAATGAGTTAGTATATGTAAGTTACCCAAACCTTACGTAAGCCACTGGTGCATAGTAGGTACTATATAATTATTTACTGTTATAGTCCAAAGTGTATTTATTAGGTTTGGAGTTGACTCAGTTAGCAAATATTAATTGAACCCCTACTAAATGCCACAAATTGCTGTTCTTGGTGCTGGGAATACATCAATGAATGGAATAGCTTCTCAGTTGCATTCTAGTTGGGGAGGCAAAATAAATGAAGACACAGAACAGATGTCTAACAGTGCTGAGAAGCACCCATGGGACCATCTAGGACTTTGTAGGCCACTTTAGGAACTTTGGATTTTATTTAGAATGAGGTGGGCTGTATCAAAGGTTATGAGCAAAGAGGTGACAAGATCAGTCCCATTTGGGGTCACAGTAGCTTTGTTAGGTTGAATGACCTGGCCCGCATCAAATGGTTAAAAAATGGTAATGTTTCCCACCTAGGGGGACCTCTTATGGTGGGAAGTGATTGTGGGAAATGGTCCTGGTAAAAGGAGTCACGTCCTCAAAAAGGAGCCACATGTCTGATAAAGTTACGATGGAGCATCCGTCACAGTAGTGATGACATCCCTGCCCGCCTGGCCGGAAACCTTGTCTGCCACCTCACGATGTTGAATGGCCTGATTTGTGCCCTGGCCAGTCGCTTTTTGCTCCCTGCTTGGTGACATCGCCACCATCCTCGCAGGCACCCTCTGTGGTCACAAGTGAGCTTGTTGGGTAAACTGGGTGTTTATTGCTATTTCTCCCCACAGTGTTTGAGAACAAAGATAAGATTGTGATCATCATGGAGTATGCAAGCAAAGGGGAGCTGTACGATTACATCAGCGAGCGGAGGCGCCTCAGTGAGAGGGAGACCAGACACTTCTTCAGACAGATTGTCTCTGCTGTGCACTATTGCCACAAGGTACAAGACCCAACTGGCCAGCAGCTTTGACTGCAAAGGGTTTTCATGGCGCAACATGAATCTGTTCAAATTGTGAAAGCGATGTGTGCCCACATTGTAACATAGAGAGGGACTTTATAAAATAGAAGACCATTACTATAATTCCTAATCCAGGCATGGCCTACTGTTGACATTTTTGCTTGTTTTCTTCCAGTCTTCCTCCACCTCGCATTGATTTTTAATTTAAACTCTTTATTTTCAATGATTGTAGACTTAAGGAAAAGTTTCAAAGATAGTATAGAGAGTGCCCATAAGCCTCCCAATTACCCCATTTCCTCTAATGCTACCATCTTATGTTATTGTGGTATATATTTCAAAACTTAGACACCAACCTTGGTACATTACACTTAACAAGACTCTACATTTTATTTGGACTTCACCAGTTTTCCTGCTAATGATCATGTTTTGTTCCAGAATCCAATCCAGAGTAACACATTGCATTTAGTTTTGCATGGTTTATGTCTTGCTTTTTTTCCGCTTAATATTTGAATCTAACATTTTCCTGTGTTATTAACAGTTCTCCTTAGAGCTTATGTTATTGTATTGTGATTGTTGGACATTTAGGTTGTTTCCAAGTTTTGCTGTGAGAAATAGCAATCGATACTTAATACGTAAGTCTTTTCCTCTCATTTGAATCATTTACCTAAGACAGGTTCCAGAAAGGAATTACTGGATCAAAGGGTCTGAGCCTTTGTGTTCTCTTGGTGCCTTTCCTTGCATAGGTGCCATGTGCATAGTTTACCTATATACACATACATTTTGCTACAACACACCTCATGGGATGTGCTGATCATACAGCCACGAGGTAGCTACCCTTGGTCTTTGGAGAAGGAAATGAAATGCACAGATAATTCCAAGCCATAACAGTAGTTGTTGTTATTGTTTTAGCCATTATTTTCATCCCATTTAGACTTTTCCCCAAGGCTTGTCATACTTGGTTGAATCAGTCGTTTACCTTGAGTACAACAGTGTGTTGAGTCTACAATAGAGTCAACTTCATACAAATGGTTACGACATGGGCGTTCTGGTTAAAGACTCTGGTTGAGAGTAGCTCTGTAAGGATTGCCAGTAATTAGAAGACTATGTATTATTCAAAGCCCTTAACCTTTGTGAACATCATCTGACTTCTCTTTGATGACTCAAAAGGCACTGATGATTCAGATACCACAATACCTTATTTACCACCAGGTATTATTGTAAAGCACTATAGATCATATTCTCATTAATTGAACTGGGTGTACATTTGGGTTTTGTATGAATTGGGTTTCATGACACCCATTCCATTTTATTATGAAAACCAGGAATGCAAAAATGCAAGTCAAACTGCTCCCAATATTTAAAATTAAATAAAGCCAGGTCCCTTATATTCCCTGTCTTTCCTCCAGGTAGAAAGTTTGGTTTATGCATTTCTGAACTCAGAACACATCCCTGAAGGCTTGGATTAGAAAATGAGTAGTAGGGATACATGTTTTTATCTCTCTCTCCAGTCAGTGCTTTTGGAGATAGTGGGAACTGTCAAACCAAAATGAAAATAAACAGCAAAGAACCAACGATAAACATGCAGATTCTGAACTAAAGAAAGCTTGAATGAAATATGAAGAATTTCTAGCCAGTTGGTTTGTTCAAAAGAGCAGTTTTAATTGCGGACGTCATTTCCTCTGAATGATGCTCCAAACCTACTACAAGCTACTTATCTGCTCAACCCCAAAGAGCTGGTTCTTTCAGTCCCACCTGTCTTCTCACATCCACCCACTGTCCCAAAAGATAATTGGGTTTTTAAAAAGTTGAGTATGCCAGTTATTACTGCTGAGTAGACCAATGGCCTGTTGGCTGGTGACTCCTTTCGCCTGTCTGCTGGTTCTCTGCTGCTGCTCATCAATGCAGCTGCACCTCCAGCCTTGCCAGAGTTTGCCTAAATAGAAGGGGCACACAGTGAGACAGTGACCTGCCCTGGTCGGATCAGAGGTTATGGTCTCACTGACCTGCTCCTACCCCTTGCCTTCCACCCCTCACCTTTCACCCCACACCAAGCCCTGCCCATCCTGGAAGGACTTTCAGAATCCTGCCTCCTAGCAGAAATGCCCTTGAGAGTGGCCCCGTCCCCCCCTTTACCCTTAGGATAGTTCTGGATCAGTTTCATGAGTCAGAATAGATTGGACCAGCATTGGTCCTTTCCAGCATTGGGGAAGGAGGCATGACAGGCATACAGACAGACAGACAGACAGACAAGCAAGGTCTGTGAGCCCTACGTTCTGAGGCCCCAGCAGAGCAAGATGCTTCTTCCTTGGGAATCACATCATAGACAGACATTGTTTGCTGCTGCCTGGGACTATATTACTTTCACACAGTGGAGCTACATTCCAACAAAGAATCCCCCTGCTGTTTTACAGGATCTGGGGGAGAATGGATTCCAGTCATTCTTCCCTTAGCCACACAGCAAGTGACTAATGCTCTCCTGTCGCTGGGCTGGTCGCTGGTCACTGGTGGGAAGCATCCAGACAGTCAGGACAGCCCTGAGAAATGGAGGCAAAGACCACCGGGCTGGTGCATTTCTTTCATCTGTCAGACACTTCCCTCTGTGCACCCTCCTCCTTCCTCTTTCTCACTGTCTCGTCCCAGCCGCTCCCATTTAATTCCCTCCCTGTCTTCTCATTTCAGAACAGTGTGGTCCACCGGGACTTGAAGTTGGAAAATATACTGCTTGATGACAACTGCAATATTAAGGTAAAGCTCTTGCCTCGTTGATTGATATGCAGGGCTTGGGTATTGCAGCTGTGTGGGGCCTTAACCCGTTCCAACATGCAGCCTGGAAATAAGACAGCCGCTTCCATTCCTGGCAGGTAGGTGGGGAGAGCTGCTCGGCTTGAGCCCTCAGTCCAGTTCAGTCATCTCAATTCAGCAAGCATTTATCAATCTCCAGCTACATCCCAGACACCATTCTTTAGGCTGAGATGAAGAGATGCTTTAAAGAAATGGCTAAGATATGGTCCCTGCTTTCAGGAATCATCACCCTAAAAATACAACTAACATATTGCAGGCGTTACATATTTTGCTTGATATCATTGAAAATCAGTCTTCACAATGAACAAATGAGATAGGTACTGTTATTTTACATCATTTCATGGGGAAAGTAAGGCACAGAGAAGTTAAGTAACCTGCCTAGGTAACACAGTGTAAGTCATGGAGCTGAGATTTGAATCCCTCTCTGTCTTACTCATGAGCCCAAGTTCAAATCACTACACTCGATTGGCTAGCAGGGTCTCAAATTATTTTTGAGTTGGAATTCTTTCCCTTGCTACTTTTCTGTCATCCCTTTACCTTCATGTTTCCTGTCTCTCCCACCCACACCCACACCCCTGCCCCCCCCCCCCCCCCCCCCCCCCCCCCCCCCCCCCCCCCCCGAAACCAGCCGTGGAGCTGGGAGGCTCACTGAAGCACTGAAGGGATGATGGTCTTTGCTGCTGGGAAATAGCATCCCCTCAAGTGATGGAGTTTATTTTATGGAGAGTATTATTGCTGGCTGCTGCTGGAACCGGAGAAAGTTTTCCCAGCCCACATGGTTCAATTGCCTCCCTCCGAGCACTCCGAATGTCCTTTTGATCACGTCTGCAAAATAAGCAAATACGGCTTCAAAATAAACGGAGCTCGCTGCGTGGGTTTCATTATGAAATGGCCTTAGCACTCCCGGCACCAGGGGGAGCCCTCCGAGGGGCCTCCTGGTGACGTTAGTGGCTCATCCCCGTCCCAGGACAAAGCATGGGAATGACCTAGCATGGTCCCCTGTTTCTGTTGTTGCTGTCAGTCGAGTAGTGCATCGCAGGGAGACCATTTTCTTGCTTGGAAGGGTGGAGTTGCTTTGGTGTCTGAATTCGGTTTGCAGATCATGGCAGCAACTTTTAGTCCTCATCATCTTGACCGTGTTCCAGTGACCCCTTCTTGCAGAGGGGTCACATATTTATGTATAGTCCATGGAGCAAGTAGGAAGCGGTTGGTCGCAGACATTGTCCCTAGAACAAGGAAGGAAAATCTCAGGATACCTCCATTTCTGGCAGAGTGGCTGAATCATTCTAGAAGGAACACTGGCTGTTGAGTTAGGAGATTCTGGGCTGTGCGGTTTACTCTCTGTCAATACTGGAAAGCCACTTGGTCCACTCTCCTCTTCTGTAAAATGGAGTAACAGTAATACCCACAGGCTTGTTTTGAGGATTAAATGAGATACTCCTTGTTTAGCTTTATAAACTGCCAAGTACTGTGGAGATGGGTCAAGGTTAAGAGAAATGGCTTTGTTGTTCTGTTGCCTGGGTTTGAACTGCAGCCCTGCCCCTTGTTAACTTCAGGGTGACGGACCAATTACTTAGCCTATTGAAACATCAGTTTCCACATCTATCAAAGAAAGATGCCCAAATCCTGTTTCTGGGCATTGTTGTTTATTTAATTCTTGCAGTGAGCACCTAGGATGTGTGGTGACGAATGTGGGAATTTTAGACAGTGCTGTAGACAGAGCCCTTAGCACTTGGTCCGGCCTGTAAAAAGCACATGATAAGGAATTACAGTTAATATGTGGGGAGGCTATTACTGGCTCCTATCAATGGCTGGTCCCCAGAGAGTGAACCAAAGAGTGTCAGCTGCCCTAAAGGTGCCTGGGTCCTGGGGAATGGTGGACAGGCCGTGGTCCTGGTCTGAGAGCCGCATTCTAGGGGTCTGTGTCACCGGCCCTGGTGATTTTCTCTCCAGATTCTTCCTGCCACCTGCTGCTGGAGCTCGAAAAACTAAATGTGGTCTTTACAATGCCTGGAATGTGAGTCTCTCGCCTGGGGATTGGGTTTTGTGGTACAAAGTGACCTCCTGGTCCCATGATGTAGTCCCAGAAGTGATAAGGCGCATAGCTTCCTGCAGGGTCATAGAATTCCCCAGTGGAGGAGAAGTATGGTTAGAATTCTGAAAACAATTGTGCAGGGAAAATGGGGCAGGAGCCTAGAAGAGTGGCTTATTTGCATAAGGAATAGGACAATGATGTTGAGGCTAATAACCACACGGGAGTATCCCCATCCATCCTGCATAGGGAAACAGTTCCCACATAGAAGTTATAAAAACTAAGGTTTTAGTCATATCTTTTCCTTGCCTTTTTCTTCAGAATTCTTACTCCTGGCATTCATTTCCCAAGGTAAAACACACACAGACATACATCAAACAGAAACCAAGCCTTCTCATTCCTTTTGTTATTTCTTTTCATTCCCATGTTCAGAACCCTAAAATTCTTCTATTTGTTCAAAGAATGTCTCTGGGATTAGAGAATCCTCGAGCTTGCCAGTACCCTGAGGATCGTTTCCCAGTCCCTCGTTTAATGCTTATGGCCCAGAAAGTGTAAGTTATGTGCCCAAGACCACATGGTAAATCAGCCAAAGCCTATATTGCTGTGTCTTTGTTTCCCCAGAGTGTAGGAAAGTGCTCAGCACGCATAGGTTCTTAAGGGAGGTTTGTTTTTGGAGTGAAGGAATGAAAAGCTGGGATTAAAACTCACATTTTTAACTTCCAGGCAACTTCTCTTTTCATCATCTCACATCCACTTCCAAGGTTTTCTAAAATACGTTTCAGCTGGTGCTGATCTGTCTTCCGGCTGTGTATTCTCAGCTCTTCCTGACTCAGCATTTTGCTGAAAACATATTTAGAAAGGGCACTCGCTGACAAAGGCAGGCAGCCACATGGCCGCAAGCTGGCCTCCAGGATCACGGCAGTACGTGTTGTCAGTGTCTGGACTAGGGGAACCACTGACCTCTGTTGTAGCCCCCCCTGTGGGGCTTCTCTGAATTGGGCAGCCTACCTTATACCTTTGAAGCCTGGAAGGCTTTTGCCCCAGAAACCTGCAATAGCCTGCTGGTTTAAACTTGTCACATGTCACTCAGTTTTGGGGGTGGGCCATGTAGCTTGTTGTCTCCCCTTTGCTGCTTGATGTTGATTAGCAGTGAGCACATCTGGTGCTGGAAATTATTTATCTGGCCACTGAGGGAGGGTGTGGTTTCTAAAAATACTCGCACATTCAGTCGGCAGAAAGAATGAGAGCAATGTGCTCCTTTGGGTTGCATTCTGTACTCTGTGGAAGCATGTCTACTAAAATAGACACCCAGCATAGCATTAATTTGTAATTAATAAAAATGGCCAGATTCACATCCCACTCTCTGGGAGAAAGGAATGCCGACAATTCCCATAGAAGGCTCCTGTAAAAATGCCTTATGATGAGAAGAGATCCAGGCATCAGGGTCAGCTGACCTCCTCAAAAGAGGGCTGGGAATTTGGCAAGCTCCCAGGGATCTGAGTAGAGGGGCAGAGGGGAAATGGCCTGTTGTCCTTGGTGACAATGGAAACACGGCTGTTGTGGATAAGAAAAGAAGCTTTCAATGGCCAGGCCCACGGAGAAGGAAAACCTTCTAGAGTTCAACAAGACCAAGTGGGGCAACTCAGTCTCATGGGCCTCTGGGCTTCGATTATATGAATGTGAGGATTCTTCATTCAGGCATTAATTAATCCATTCATTTGTTCATTCATATATGTATGCATGTATGTATATATATGCATATATGTGTGTGTATGTGTGTATATATATTTTTTTTTTCATGCATGCTTTTATTAACTTACTTATTCCTGCATACACTCATCAGCAACTGGGCAGTACTTATGCACTCAGAAGTATTTATTAAGCCTTTCATATGTGCTGGTGTTTGGCCCTGTGCTGGGTGGTAATGAACCAGATGACCAGGTTCCCATCCTCTGGGAACTCAGAATCTAGTAGTTATTAAACAAGTAGTTAAAAAAGCCATAAGAAGGATATGGAGGTATACAAGGAAGACAAGCTGCCTGCCCTAATGGACTTAGAATTCCAGTCAGGGAGATAAGCAATAAGCCAATAAATGCCAAATGTAATTGCCCAGCACTGAGAAAACCCATTCTGGGTGAGGATGGAGAATGGCAGGTGCTGTTTTAGGTAAGATGGTCAGAGAATGCCTTGCATAGGACTTGAGCTCATCAAATCCACCAAGCCGTCTCTGGCTTTCTGGCCTTTGCAAGCAAATTCCCCTCTGCCTGGAGTGCTCTTCCCACTCCTCTTTGCCTGTCCCTCCTTTGGGCTTCAGCTTCTTCTAGTCAGCCTTCCTTGATCCTTATTCCTTGACTGGGCCAGGTGGCCCTAACATGGGTCCCATGGCAACCACGTGGAAGCATACATCGTAGCTGGGTGGACCAGAAAGCCTTCGTGGAGGAATGGGTGCTTAAGCTGGGTTTTGAAGGATAGGTAGAATTTTGACAGAAAGGAAAGTGATGGTGGTGTTTCAAGGGGGAAGGAACATTAAGTGCGGAAATAGGTTTGAAGGCTGGAGAAGGATTGGCATTTCCTGAGCCCCTGTTGGAAGCCAGAGCCCTGTGCCAGACCTTCCACATGCCTTATTTTGTTTGGTCCTCAAAATATCTCCAGGGAAGTGGGTCTGAGTGCCCTCATTTTACAGATGAGGAGCTCCCACAGCTCAGAAGTGATAGGACTGGATGGCTATTGGACTCTACAGGCCAACACTAGACACATTATACCCTTTACTGCTACCACCTAAGTTTGTCCTGAATCCAAGAGAGTGTCTCACAAGGGTACTCTTTGGTTCTCACTTTAGCCAACCTTACCTAGTTAGTAGCAGACTTGCAGACAGCTGTCCCTGGTGGTGGCTGATGGCCAGTCTGGCTGAGTTGCGGTGGCTGGAGCAAATGCGTGGGGATACCAGAGCAGTGTGTTGGAACTGGCTTGCTCATTAGTATCTCCTGAAAGGCTGCTTCTTGGGTGCTGCCATAGTTAAGAGCTTCTCCAGATTGCTTCGGGTTGGTAACTTCGAGTCTCTCCAGAGAGGCAGCGTGAGCTTAGATTTTCTGAAGATGAAAGCTGACCCCACTCACTTCTGCTCATTGTTCCACTCCCTAACTTTACTTCCTGACAACTCAGGAGTGAGGCTGTCAAGGGTAAAGCCACAGCAATTAACTCCAGGGCTGGAAAGGAGCTATGGAGTGTGTCTTCCTTGATGGAATTGATGTCTTCCTGAGAGCAGAAAGCCTATTTCTTCATCAGCCACCATTAGAGCAATAACTCTTTTATGTTGAGCTTTACAGTCAACGAAGCTGTTCACCAGAATATCAGGCAAGCCATTGAACTCTGCTGGGCCTCAGTTTCCTCACCTGCAAAATGGGGATAATAATAGTACTCATCTCATCGGGGTATTGGGAGGATTTAAGAGGTTAATATATGTAAAGTGCTTGGCATGTAGCAATGCTGCTATTATTATTTTCTCACTTAATCTGAGTTTAGATTTCAACTGTGGTTGGTGTTACTGCAATTCCAGTTTCCAGCAGAGGAGACTGACACTCAGGAAGGTTTAAGTAGTAATAGCTAACATTTGTTGAAAGGCTGCTGTAGCTAGGGATGGTTTTAAGCACTTTCTGTCCATTGATTCATTCGATGCATATCAGCCCTTCCAGGTAGCTTAAATTATTAAGTCCATTTTACAAATGAAGAAACCCAGACTCAGAATGGCTAATGTGTATACGAATCCCCTTGGGAAGCTTATGAAAAGTGCAGATTCTGATTCAGTAGGCTGGGGTGGGTGGGACCTGAGAGTCTGTGTTTCTAGCACGCTCCTAGCTGGTGCCATTGCCACTGGTCCCTGGACCACGGTGAAGTTGGGAGAGATGGAATAACACGCCTAAGGTTAGATGGCTGGAAGAGGTGAGGCCTGGTTTGAGTTCAAGTCTTCCAACTGTACATCCTTTACTTTTCCTGTCTCACGGGGCAACCTCTCATGCTGGAGTAGCTTATTACCAAGACGGATGATTGTAATTTCTCTGGGTTCTTTAGTGGGCAGTGGCTCTGAGTGCTTTCCATCTTAAATTTGTCTGGCCCAGCAAACAGTTGTCGAATCAACCAAACAAGTTGTAATTTATAGAGTCTGCCAGGGCCTTTTGAGGGGTTTCCCATGCAATGTTTGCTAGTCCTCTCGACACCTTTACGAAGTGGGTTCTGTTATTTTTCCCATTTTTCAGATGTGGAAATTGACCGGCTTGTCAGATCCCACCACTCCACTAGTAATGGGAAGGCCCCGGTCAACACCACGCTTTTCTGGCTCCAAAGCCTCTGATCTGTCCAGTGTACCACCCCGCCTCTTAGACACTCTAAATGACCATCAAATTCTTGCCTGTTATGTCATTGTCACCACCGGCCTTTTCTAGCGGTTAATCATCAGAAAGTGGATGCTTCCTTTCTCATCAGGGTTGCTCGTTATTCACGGTGACCTGAGGTTCATCCTTCTGGAATGTAAATAATCACTTCCTAATTTTCCTTTCTCACTTAGATTTTCCTCCAGCGGGGCATACCTTTAGAAAGGCTTGATTACAGCAAGTACCTTAAAAATTAAGGACACCAGTGCTGATATCCCGGATTCCTTTTCTGAGGCAAGACTAAACCGAACAGAGCAGGACAGGGACAGAGGGTGGCTCTGAACCAACAGTGGCAGGGAAATAATCGCCATCTGCAGAAATGCAAACTATGTACCTTGCAACAAAGGTTACCAGTTGCATCAGCTAAATACTATAAAAGCAAAGCCTGGTAGCCTTCTTGTCAGCAAGTCAGTCTCAATACACAACTGAAGGCTTCCTGCAGAGAAATTGTACAAATCAAAAAGACCCTTTTGCTGTGTACTTCTCTCGGTCTTCCTGACCCTTCAGAAGGCAAAGCGTCTTAAGTCTTCTGGCTTTCAGTGGTTTTACGTACAGCATGAGGGGCTGGGTTAGGTCATCTCACTGGGACTCTTTCAGCTTAAAACCAAATTCTGGGATTTGATTTTTTTGTTTGTTTTATTATGTTTAAATCAGTACTTCCCAAATGTTGGCTTTTCTTTTACTGTGTTCATACTTTTTACCCTTTTCTAGTGTCTGTGCTAATGTACTTAATATTTTATTTATTTTAATACACTGCTTAGAGTTATATTTATTTGAAAAAGATGCCTTATGTAATTATTTTAAATGGGAAAACCAATATAACTTACTGGTTCTCTTATAGAAGATAAGCTTCATAGTAAATATAATGGAAACGAGTGTTATTAAATTCTAGCTCGATGTTGGTTCATGCCACAGGCTCTGAGCCCAAGGCCTCTTCTCTTTGTTGAATGTAAAATGCTAAAGACAAGCCAGAGTCCAACTGAGACCTTCTCCTTGACTTAATCCAGATGACTAAAAGGGAATTGAGAAAAGATGGGTCTCTCAAAAGTTATTTACTCCTGTAACTATTCAGCATGTAAAACCATCTATTATTCCTTCATTGTTGAGAGTCCCTGATGTTGAGGTAAACCCTGTTTCAAGTATCTGATGTTAATTAAGTTGACTATCTGGATTTAAAGATGGGAAGCAAATATTTATTGACCTCCAACTCTCCACCACTTACTGTTCCAAGCATTTTACACACTTGATGTCATTTAATCTTCAGTGATGCTGTGGGAGCAGGTTCTGTTCACACCCCCATTTTATAGATGGGGAAACTGAAGCTTCTGAGAGGTTGGGGAACCAGTGGTCATTTCCCCTGATATTCTCAATAGTCAACATAAGCTCCATGCATTATTAAATCTTAGAGATGAAGCTCAAGTTTGAATGGCTCAAGGTTTGAGAACCCTGTGTGTGTGTTGATTAATGTTGCTTTTCTGTTGAAGTGCCAAGACCAGGGACTAATCTAGATTTCTATTAATCTTGTCTTAGCGGCAATGACAGTTTTACTGGGTGAGGCTGATGTACATCAGTCCATGAGGATGTGAGTGGGCCAGAACATAAGCATGCTGCTCCAGACAGGATACAAAGGAAACAGGAATGCCCGGACCTGGAGCTTGCTGGTGTGAAAATGGCCCGCGTACGTGTGTGCGAGTGCATGTCTGCATGCGGGTATTTTGTTTGTTTGTTTGCTTTGGCATGGACACGCATCGGAAATCGAACCCAGGCCTCTGGCATGGCAGGCAAGAATTCTACCACTGAGCCACCGTCGCACTGCCCTGCATGCGGGTGTTTTTATAAGGTGGCTGCAAGTGGTACCTCTCATACATGTGTGAATCTAGAAGCTGGTGGGACTGAATGTTCCTCAGGATGCTCACCGTGCAGGATCAGCTCCTCCCTTCGCTGCTGCCAGAGGGAGGGTGAAGCCTGGAGACTTTTCTGGATGCTCCAGAGCTGAAGCTATTCCATACCCGATCTGATTGATGGGCCTTTCTGCAAATGAGTCAGGGGCCTTGATAAAAAGGTGCAATTCAGGGCAAATAAGTGCAGTCTAAGCCCTGAGAATACATTTTCTGAGGGCGGTTGTATACCAGCTGCTTTCAATGACATTCCATTCATTCAGGGATGACTTTTACAAAGTAAGCTTATTCTGGGGGCAGCTTTCAAAGCAGAGCTTCAATGCTATGGGGGCTGGGCTGCTCACTGGACATGTGAATCACCCAGCCTGTTTATAAGCCTCGAATGGAAATCAGCTTGGGGAAGGGCAAAAACCTTCCTTGGCTCAGTTTACGAGGCTGATTTAGACTAGAGAGAAACTTGCAGAAAACCCAGGGGCATGTTGGACTGTGATTTGAAGCTATAGAGACACAGGGCTTTGAATGCCACTTACTAATTACACCTCCTTGGATGAGTAACCTAATCTCCCTAACCTTAGTTTCTTCTTCTGTAAAATGGGGCTTTTGGTAGGGTTAAATTAGAGGATGAAAAGTGCTTAGAATCGTACCTAATAATTGGAAGGGGTTCAGTAAGTGGTAACGTGTAATACTATTGCTACTGTTATTTTTATGCATCTTTTGATTACCTTGAGCTTTTCAAAATATAATGCCTGTTCCAGTGGCAGGTACTTTTTGAGTGGGGACAGGTACCAAATAATGATGACACAAACATGAGGACAACGTGGAACCCACCTCAGGGACTCACGCTCTGTTAGGGAAAGAGAATATAGACCTAGAACAAAGTAGCCAATGGGGAGAAATGAGGACACTAAATAAAACTCTTGAAGAGGACAAAGGAGGAGGAAAATGACTCCACGGACCGGCTGCCTACTAAAACAGAAGCAAGGTTAGGTAAAAACTTTGTGTATCTTTTGAAGGTTAGAAAGCACTTTCACACTTAGGACCCATCCTGATTAATTCCCCCCTTATTATTTTTCTCACAATAACCCTGTGACCCAGAATAGGGAAGAGATTGTAGATTTCAGGGCAAGGGCCATGAATGTGTAAACTGAGGCTCAGAGTAGCTAAGTGACTTCCTCAAGGTCACATAGATGGCAGGTGCCAGAGTTTGGGCTGAATTATGATGACCCAAAACCCATGCTTGAGTCCATATCATCTTGTCCAAAAGCAGGCAAAATATAGTTCCAGTCGGAGTG
>PVIY010034959.1:0-26716 GCA_004026745.1 Myrmecophaga tridactyla
ATAGCTTTCACAATGAGACTCTGTGAATGTGAAAACCTTGTGTCTGATGCTCCTTTTAGCTACTATATCAACAGAAGAGTAGAACATATGGAATAAAAATAAATAATAGGGGGAATAAATGTTAAAATAAATTCAGTTTGAAATGCTAGTGGTAAATGAAAGCGAGGGGTAAGGGGTATGGTATGTATAATCTTTTTTTCTCCATTATCATTTTATTTCTTTTTCTGTTGTCTTTTTATTTCTTTTTCTAAATCGATACAAATGTTCTAAGAAATGATGAATATGCAACTATGTGATAATATTAAGAATTATTGATTGTATATGTAGAAAAAAAACAAAGACATATCCAGAATCTAACACTTCTCTTTACCTCTACTGCCACCAAGCCACCACATTAACAGTGCTTCCCCAATACATCAAACTAATTATGTTAGAACAAATA
This sequence comes from Myrmecophaga tridactyla, assembly GCA_004026745.1. Taxonomy (NCBI): domain Eukaryota; kingdom Metazoa; phylum Chordata; class Mammalia; order Pilosa; family Myrmecophagidae; genus Myrmecophaga; species Myrmecophaga tridactyla. The sequence goes on from PVIY010034959.1 coordinate 443, forward strand.
ATGAGGGCGTTCATGTTAGAAGCAGCCATTTATTGATATGCACTCTGTGCCAGACACTTCCACACATCTGAGCATCACAGCAATGCAGTGAGGAGGTTTTTATCTCCTCATCACAGAGGAAGAAACAAACTCAGAAAGTTAAGCAACTTACCCCAAGCCACAGGGTCTGAAAATATGAACTGGAGACCTACACACAGACTTTCCTCTAAAATACCAAATGATACCACAGTGGGGATTAGACCTAAATAACAGACCCTTCAGACCCTTGAACCTTTGAGTCATCCTAGCTGACATCCTTCCCTGGGTTGGCACCTTCTGTCCCAACATTCCACAATGGCCCTCAGTTCAGTACAAGACAGACGTCGTGCCTACTCTCCATGCCGAAAGAGCACCCTGGCAAAGCATAAACCCACTGAAACTTATATCCTATGGCATCGTCACTGGGAGAAGAGTATGAGCTTAAGGTTATATTACAAGAAATATTTTTCCTGCAGACTTCATCTTGAAAAGAAGAGCATGCTAATGTGAGGAGAATCACAAGTCTGGAAAGAAGTTTTTTTCCAACATAAAAACCTGATGAGATGACTTATTTTTCCATTTCTAATAATACTTCCCACTTAGTATCTTCAAGGGCTTTTTTATCTCCCACATTTTAGGCATTGTCTGATCAGTTTCCGCAGATGGCGGTTACTCCTTCAGAGAGGGAGAAGGATGCATACTGACTAAAAAGCACTAGGAACCAAGTGGAGACGCCAGGGAGGCAGTGAGTATATGGTCCAGGCCCATGGCTGGCATGAGGACTGAATAAGATAAACCAAAGTCAGTGCTAGCCAGTACCCTGGCTGAGGCAGTCTTAAACAAAACCTGCCCCCTTCCTTGTTATAGTCCAAGTAGACTGTGGGTACAGGAGAACGAGAAAGGGGATGGACAAAACAGACTTCATGAAAGTTAGCTCAGAACTCACTCTCATCGGCTTTAAATTACGGATGAAGTGATGCCAGTAAGAGATGCTTGAAGGATGAGCTTAGTGTTAATCCCAGAAGACTGATGCTGAAAGAACCTGGCCTCAGCTGCTCGCCTCCTGGGTTAGGTGAAGCCATGAGCAGTCCTAGTTGAGCCCTTCCTTTGGGTCAAGGAAGACCTACAGGTGCCTGTGCCTGTGTTCTGTTTGTTCATGATGGTGACTGGGACCTAAAACCTCCCATCCATCCGGCTAACGTCATTCAATTGGGCAGGCCTGGTCTGTGAGGTGGGAAGGGAGGATAAATATGTGCTGACTGAAACATACAGGCTTTGCACATCTCATTCTGCCTTCTCAGAGTCCAAACTACATCACTCATTCCTTCACTGTGTATTCTGAAGAACTCCAGCGTGCAAGGTTGTGTAAAGCAGAACCAATGCCTACTTCTTCCTCTTAAGGAGAACAAAATGGACATATGGGTCCAACCCAAAGTAGATGTTTTAAACATCTACTTTAAAAAATAAAAAAAGGTCCTTGTCCAGAAATTAAAAAAAAAAACACGGAATATTTTTGTTTTTTTGGACCTCCAAAATTGTTGTTGCTTTCTTCTGCATCAGTTGCTAACATTAAAAATCTGGAGATAGCAAACACACATGCAAATTCTAGCTACTCTTTTCTGGGAAGACTGGAAGATCTGGCCACCCTGGGTCCATATCCCTGTCAGATAGCTGCAAGCCAGGCTGCAATAGCTGCTGTCCCCTGCAGATGGGACATACTCTCTCTACTTCACAATCCTCACCATTCCCCTGGTCTCTCAGAACTAACAGATAAGTAAACATTTTCTTGGATGAATATACACACATATATAGATATATAGATATATACAACACATACATATATATGTTATATATATATATACACGTGTATATTTGTACATGTGTTTATTACATATATCATTGACTAATCTAAATCAAGAAAAAAGGAGGTGAAAAAACCACACATAAGTACACAAAATAGGGACTAAGACTAGGGAAATAATCCCATACACAGAGGGAAAAAGCTGGATAAAATGATTTTCTTCAAACATACAAATTATCAAAACTGAATCCTGAAAGATACAGCAAATCTAAACAAGCTAATGACTTTGGAGAAACTGTAAAATTATCAACGCATTATCTTCTAATAAAGCACCAGCCTTTGACAATTTTATAGATGAATGCTACTAAAATTTAAAGAAACCAATAACTTCAAAAGTATTATCCAAAGGAGAAAGAGAAATGAAAAGCTTCTTACAGAGCTATATAAAGCACAACTACAACTTGACAAAGAGGGCATTAAAAAAGAAAAATTACAGACTAGTCTTACCAAATAATGATATAAAACTCCCAAATAAAATATGAAAAAAAAGAATCTGGCTTCACAATAACAGTAATCTCACCTGAGGAATGCAGTGATGATTCAGTAACAGGAACTCCAGTACTATAACTCAGCATGTTAACAGGTTATAGAAAAGATTCTATAGCTGCTGAAATGGTATTTGATAAAATTCAACATTTTTTTATTTAAAAAACTAATATTAGCCACACAACCCTTAAGAGAATAACCAGTATGGCATTTAAAGGCAAAAACACTAAAAGTATTTGCATTAAAAGTGGGAACAAGGCAAGTGTACTCAATATCATCACTATAATTTAACCCTATTCTGGAAATACAATGCAGTCAGAAAAGAGAAAGAAACAAGAGACCTAAGAATTGGATAGCAAGGGACAAAATTATTATTTGCAGCTAGATAATTCAAGGAAATCAACTGGAAAAACTATAAGAAACAATAAGTTGCTACTTACAAAATTAATAAATGCAAACACTAATAAGAATATGTAATATAAGAAAGGATCCTATTTTCAATAACAAAAAAGATAAAATGACTAGGAATAAACAAGAAATGTGCAGGATTTTCAAACTAGCTGTTAAAACACTTTTCTAAAACAACTGGGGAAATTTGCATGTAGACTGGCTATTAGATTTAAGTTACTGTTAATTTTGCTAGATATGGTCATAGCATTAGGATTACATACTTTTGAAAAGTCCTTATTTATTAGAGATACATAGTGATGCTTTTATCGATATGGTAATTTATTTTTAAATATTCCAGCTCCCCCTCCTAATAAAAAAATGGAAGAATAGATGATTCAAGATTAGCAAAAGAGGAGTGATGGATTCATGGGGTTCATTATATTATTTTTTCTACTTTTGTGTATTTGAAAATGTCCACAATAAAAAGTTGAAAGAAATGTGCATTGTACAAACAAAAGGACATGGAAATGTAAATAACTGCAAAGGCATGCCACCTAACAATTAAGAAATGCAAACTGAAGGTCCAAATCAGTTACTATTTTTCATCAATCACATAGACAAAGATCAAAATATCTAGTAATACAAAGTACCAGTGGGTGATACAGGAGAAAAAGGTACCTTAAGACTACTGGTAGGAATAGAAATCAGTACCAGTTCTTTGGAGGGTAAATTAGCTTTATCTTTCAAAGCTATAATCCTCACACCCCTTGGCCCAGCCATGCCATGTCTAGGAATTTACTCTATAGGTATGTATACTTCAAGCATTTTCTGTCCCCTGTCATGTGCCAGGCACTGGGGACCCAGAGGTGAAGAAAATGATGCCCCTGCTCTCCTCTTGGGGCTTCCATTCCATAGAGGGAGAAGAAGAGCAATAAAACACCTCAACAGATACCTGATAATGTTACGCAGTGATACTGCCAAGGAAGTGATGAATACAATGAAGAAAAAAGTGAACTGAACAAGGGGGCTGGGAGTGGAGGGCTGGCCACTTGGACATCATGAGCTGATCCTGGAAGCTGAATGACAGCTGAATAAAGGCCAGAACATAGCCTGAGGATACTGGGAGGAGAGAAGGCCAAGGAGTAAACAAAGTTGGGCTTCCCTCCCTTGGTTTTTCTTTTTATTCCCCTAACAGTTTTTTGTTCATCCAAAGAATATGGGCACTGCTTGGACTTCTCTCTTTGTCCCCTCACACAAAATTAACTGAATCAGCAGCAGCACATCTTTCAAGGAAGGTGCCAGTTCAGCACTGTTTCCCTAAACACAATAATTTGATTTCTTCAAAGGAAGGACTTCCCATTTAATCTAAGTGCTAAGGCAAGCCTGTTTATAAGAGTGTATTAAAGCTATGCATGAGTTTTTAATGCAGATAAACCTTTCCACAGCAAAGAGGACAAATCAGCTTCATAAAATATATTAACTACCTGCTAGATAATTTTACATAAAAACAAAAATCTGCTGGTCACTGCCCTTCTGGAAGTGTTGGAGGCCACAGACTTGCAGGGGTCTATAGTTTAATGTAATGATCTTTCAAGCAATGGAGGGTTTTTTCCCTGGAGGAGTTATTTGACAAATACTTTATACTGAAGTGTCCTGTATCAATGAAGGACATACCAGATGACCTTTTGCTACAAGGTCAACACCTGAGAACATTACATTCCAATTTCTTCAGAAGATACCAAGAAACACCAAGGCCTCAAAACTGCATTGAATAGTATATTCTCCTAACAAAACAAAATGAAGAGACCATTATGTGAGGTGAGAAATTTGTTCCTGTGCAACATGCTCCCATCTCAAATTCGAAGTCAGTTTACACACATTCATTTCCTCCTCAGAGGAAGAAAGACTTGGGGACTCCACGAAGATTCCCAAGAAGACCAACTCATCTGAGCAGATTCCTATCGCCACCAGCCTCCTGCACAAGGAGAGCCAGGCCTTCCTCCCACAGCGAGGATGAGCTGCATCCTCTCATTCCCTGGACACTAAGGACCATTAAGCCAGTCCCCAGAGTCCAGCATTTCTGAGCACGGTAAGCTGCTTCTGACAACTAGCTACCCGAGGAGGAGCGTTCCTGATCGAAAAACGAAGGGACTGGGAGGGCTCTACGCGTCAAGCCGGCGAAGTAGCCAAGGCGGAGACAGGTGGACCCCGCGCTCCATGTTCCTCCCCAGGGATCCCTCAGTCCTCCCTTGTCCCGGGGCGAGGGGTGGGTCGAGACTTCACGGCCGCTCCAGTCCCTCGGGAAGAACGCTGGTCCAGCAACCCTCCTCCCAGCCCAAGGGCTCCCAAGGGCTCACCTGGCAAAGGTTACGGGGTGGGGGGGATTACGAGTGCCGGGTGGGGGACGGGTGCAAAGGTCGAGAGGAGACCGGTAAAGCCCCTACTGGCAAGTAACTGGGGAGGGTGGGCTCGGTGAAGGAAGGAGGTCCGGAGAAGGCTGTGGAAAGAGGTCAATAGGGTGAGGTGGGGAAGCAGGTGGGGAGCGCTCCCGCGGGCAGGTAACTGGAGAGGGGCGGGGGGTTCGAGTCCTAGCGGGCCGCCCTGCAGGCCAGGTGAGGGGGCCAGAAGGTCCGGAGATGGGTGTGGAGACGTGACCCGGGTAAAGTGAGGAAGCAGGTGGGTTGCGGTCCCGCGGGCAGGTAAGTGGAGAAGGGCGGGGGCTCGAGGGCCGCCCGCGGGCCGCCTCACCTGCCCAGCGCGCGCTTCATGCCCGCGTCGGCGGCGCCGCGCGGCTCCGCGGGCCCCGCTCCCGCCAGGCGCAGGTTCTGCTTCAGGCAGTAGTCGGCGTCCAGCGCCGCAGCGGCCGAGCCGGAGGAAGCCGAGCCCGCGGCGGAGCAGCGCTCATGCTCCAAGGTGGCAGGCTCGGTCCGCTTCCTCATCCCGCGACCGAGAGCCCGGGCCACCCAGGGCGCCCCCCGGCCCCACCGCCAGCTCCAGCCGCCACCGCCGCCCGGAGCCACCGGCCTCACAGCCCAGCCCCAGGCCGTGGCGCCGGGATATGGGCTCCGCTGGAACCCGGCCCACGCGCCGGCCAATCAGCGCCGGGCTCCCGCCGGCCCCGCCCTCTTCCCGCCCCCGAGCCGCGGGGAGCGCTTAGCAGCCCAGCGCGGACCCGCAGCCATCTTGGGGAAGGGCGGGCAAAGCCGCGGGCGCGCGTCACCGGCAGGGCGGGGCTGCGCCGCGGATCCGCTTCCCTGCACCTGGCCTCAGGTCCAGCTAGGAGTCCCCGCAGAGCCCGAAGCCTGCTTCCCTAGCTCCCACTTCAACCCTGTGCCTGGTCCCCCAACATCGGTAACCAAATCTGAACACCACCCCCCACCCCCCGGAAAGGTTAATAAATGTTAATGAGAACAGCAAATAGGTAGCTAGGTAGATAGATAGAATGATATGGCAAAGGTGACAAGAGGTTAAAATTGGTAGAGCTGGGTTTTGGGGTGGGGGGGGTGTGTTGAAGCTCTCTGAGGTTTGTTTTATTTTTGCTACTGTCCTGTAAGTTTGACATTATTTCAAAATAAGTTTGTTTTGTTTGTTTTTTACACGTTTACAAGAATAAAAAGAAAAGAGTAACAAACCACAGGGTTCCGATGATTGGCCACTTTTCTCACAGGACTTGATTTTTTTATAATGTTTGCTCCTTGTTAAATTTTTAAATTTGAAATATAAAAGTACAGATATTTATTTTTTACTTTGGAGCTGAACATGCAGAAAATGAACAGTGTAAACGAATTACTTTTTAGAAATCAGTATTAGATTTTGGATTTTTATAAAGCATTTAGAACTAGCTGATGCGGTGGAGTTTAAAAATAAATTTCCACTTATGAAATCCAATTAACTACTAATTCAACCATCCTAGAAAAGAAGAAAAAAGGACAGTTTCATAAATTTAGTCTTATAGTTTTGGCTTTCTTTAACACTGTATAGTTCATTGTGCATTATGACCCACAATCGAGAGATCTATTTCTTTGTTTATTCCAAAGTAACTTTTCCAATTTTGACCTTTGTGTAAGTTTGAAAACTATTGGCATCTGGCATCTGGTAATTTAAGATCAATCAAAAATGCTTTTAGAAATAGCTTCTTACATTAGCTTTGCAATGATGCTGTGAAATTAGAAAAGAATTTCATTAACCATTTTTAATAAATATCACAACCAGCATTCTTATTTGTGTGGATAGTTAACAAATGCATTTTTTTAAAAAAATTATGGACTCTAAATGGTGAATTCTTTAAAGTGATGTGGAATCACATACTGATTGGTAATTAAAATGTAAAAAATATTTGACCCTATCACTCATAAAATCTCTTAAATTGAAAGACAAAAAAGCAAGGAGGGAGAAATGTAAGGGGAATTTAGTCTTTCTTGGCCCACACTTGCTGCCTGTGTTTTAAGCACTCAGGCTTTAAATGCCACCGCATACTGGTGACACTTACATTTATATCTCTAGATCACACCTCTTTCCTGAACTCCATGCTTCCTTATACAATGGTCTACTCATTTCTACTCTGATGTCCTTCAGGCACCTAAATTTACTACTCGATTGAAAACTGGGATCCCCAATTCCACAACTTTCCCCACCTTGCATGGGCAGCTTCACCCTTGCAGTTCCTCAGGCCAAAGCCCCAGGGTCATCCTTGATGCCTCTTTTCTTAGGCCACAGATTTTCTATCAGCAAGACTATATAGCACTCCCTTCAAAGTGTATAGCAGACCCAAAGCTTTCTCACTACCTCCACCATCACCACCCTGGGCCAAGCTGTCATCACTTAACCTTTCATCTGGATTATTTTAATAGCTTCTCTGCCTCTGTGTTTGCCCCATTTCGCCAATTCAGCCACACAAACATCTTTTTTTAAAAAAACCTTTTTTTAAACCTAGATCAGATCCTGTCACTTGTTTGCTCAAAACCCTTCAATAGCTCCCCATCTCACTCAAAATAAAACCAAAAGAAGTAGCCTACTGGGCCCTATCTGTTCTGGCCTCCAGCCCCTCCCTTATCTAAGCCACCAGTCTCCCCTCTCGGCCTACTTCAGCACTTGGCTTCTTGCTGTTCCTTGCACATCCCTCCTCAGGGCCTTTGCACTTGCATTGCTCCATATTGCTTCTCGCTTTTCCTCGCACATCACTACACAGGGCCTTTGCACTTGCATTGCTCCATATCCACATGGGTTACTCTCTACAGCCCTCGGGTCTTCTCCCAACACTTAGACTGAAAACCCTCAGACCCTCACGCCATCACTGTTTACCTCCCTGGCTTATTATTCTTCACACTTATCATCAATATATATCATCAATAAATGCTTGGCAAGGGCTTTGTTCACTGCTTTCAGTGTCTAGAAAAAATGGCACTTCCTAAATATTGGCTGAAGGAATGACTTAGTCATTAGAATCCCCCAAGGAGGGGGCTCTATCCCCATTTTACAAATAAGGAAGCAAGTCTTGGGGAAGTTCAGGGACTTTGCCTAAAGGCACAAATTAAGAAGTTTATGGCAGAGGAGGAATGTGGAAAGTGGTGTTTGGACCACAGTCCTGCATTACATCCACGGTAGAATGTGGATGATAACACTTGGCTAAAGTATTCCTTACTGTAGAGCCAAGAAGGAAAAGCCACTCCACATAAGGATAAAATTCAGAGGATTTGTCTTTAATTTGGCCATTTTTCAGTCGTATATCAAGTGTCTATATTTGCAAAAGAGCAATGGGATTTCTAGGGTTAGCTAGATGGAATCCAAGTAATACTGCTTTAAAAAAAAAAGCAGAGTAGTTAGTATACATTGTTTCTATAGCAGTGATTCCCTGTTGATTCTACATGGTTAAGAAACTTTCCATAGGTCATCTAGTCGAGAAAATACTTTGTGGATTCGTGTTATTCTAGGGCACTTTTTCTCCCTCTAGAGACCTTGTGACAAGGACTGTTTTACAATTTTACTTGATTGCTTAAAAATAAAAAAAAGTGCTACTGTTTTTTGTTTTTTTTTAGCATTTTTATTAATTAAAAAATTAACAAACAAAACATTAAGATATTCCATTCTACATATACAATCAGCAATTCTTAATATCATCACATAGTTGCACATTCATCATTTCTTAGAACATTTGCATCGATTTAGAAAAAGAAATAAAAAGACAACAGAAAAAGAAATAAAACGATAACAGAGAAAAAAGATGATACATACCATACCCCTTACCCCTAGCTTTCATTTACCAGTGCTACTGTTTTTATTTGGTTTGATAATGGAAAGCTTAAAGTCAGTGTGACCTTGGGCAAGTTACCTAACTACTCTGCTTCTTAATAGCCTTAATAATCACCTTTAGGGATAATTATGAGAAATAAACGAAATAAATGTCAGTTCGTCGCACACATGAGGTTCTCAATGAAAGCTGGTTTCCCTTGACTATCAAACAAAAAAACCCGTGCTGCAAAAGCACACAAACTAAACGCTGCGTCACAGTATTAAGGCAAGTTCTGAACCTTCCTCCTTCGTCCCAAAGGTCTAAAAAAACCTAAATGAAAATGAATGAGTCAAACGGGAAAAGGCGGAAAAGGGAAGGATGCGTATTCCTCCAGCCCGAGCCGTGCTGCGAGAAGTTCTGTCTTTCCGAGCTCGTGGCGACCTGGAGCTTGCAGGACCCTATTCAGCGTAAAGACCTCACCCTTCCCAGTCCACTGTCCTTTGGGTGCTGGCCCGCCGGTTCTGCTCCTCTTCAAGTGCGGATGCGCAGCGGAGGTAAATGTCCCTCTTCGGCCACCGTAGCCCGCGGAATAGCAGCGCTTTTCCATTGGCTGGTGTGTTTGGCGCCAAAGCGAGAAACGGAGTGGGAAGCCAGGGACTGGAGCTGAGGGAGAGATTGCAGCGCAGCTGTCGAGTCCGACGACTGTCTGGCCTGAGAGCGTTGTTGAAGAGGCCGCGGGGCTGGGGTGCGTCCGCCATGTTCTGCGAAAAGGCCATAGAGCTGGTCCGCGAGCTGTACCGGGCGCCCGAAGGGCAGTTGCCCGCGTTCAACGTGAGCTGGGCGGCCGGGAGGAGGTGGAGGTGGAGGGACGGGGAGGGGGCGGGGCTGAGGCAGAGGGGCGGGGCGGCTTCCTCCGTCCTTCCCTGTGCCTCACTTACGAATTTTACTTTACCCCTGTACTAGCTCCAAAGTCGGGAAGAGAGATTTGGGACAAAACAGAAAAAAACGTGGGAGGAAAAAGAAAACATTCATGCTCATACTTCCAGCGATGTGATGAATCTCTCATATGAACATATTTCCTTTAGTGTTTTTCTAAGCTTAGCTATATTGTTTGATAGTCTAGCCTTTTTCCGGACTCGGGCTGTGAAGTGTGGTGATTAAAAGCTAGGCCTCTGGATTAGGCTGGGATTTTTGGTTCCGTTGTGTGGCTTAGGCCCTGTTACTCAAGCCTTCTGTGCTCGAAGTTTTCTTAGCGCAGAAATGGGACGATGAGGATAATCCTAGCGCCCAGCCCCCGGAGAGGGAGGATTCGGAGTTTGTGTGTGATGCACTCTGAACAATGCCTGGCAAACGGTAGGGGCGGAATCGGTGTTTGCCACTAGTTTTATTTCTATCTCTACTCCTGCTGTTAGATTATTCTTGCTTTTCTGTTAACTACTACTGTGTGCCTCACAGGGAGCTAAGCACTCGACTTCTGTTATCCTTATTCTCATAATAACCCTTTGAGATATAAACTGTTGTTTTTTTTTTTTCCTCCAGGTATATAAAAGGAGGCTTGGGGAGATGAAGTAACTTGCACTGGTGAGGTAGCCAGGAAGGAGTAAACTTAGGATTTGAACCCTGGCACTCTGGCTCCAGAGCCTAATTCTGAATCCTATGCTAGACTGTTTCCACTGTCTTAGCACAGTGACCTGTAGATGCCAGGGCACATTCTGCTGAGAGAGGGATATGAAAACAGGTAAACAATGCGGTGTGGTAAGTGATAACTTCGAGGTGTAGACAAGGAGCACAAAGGAGAAATACCAGTGTGAGGTGAGGTCCAGGAGGGGCATTGGAGTCATGTCTGGGAGGATGAGTTCACCACTCCCAGCCAAAGGGCACTGTAGTACAAAGACACATAATCACAGCTAGGAAAGGTGCCTGAGAGAGGGTATGTGGGGGACAACACAGGTTAGCTCAGAGGAGTCCAGTCATATGCACAGAGTAAGGTGTAGAGGTTTTTAGGCAGGGCTGTGATGGGGTCATTTTTGTGTTTTGGAGTAACTATGGCTGCAGTGTGGAGAGTGGATTGGAAAGAAAGAATAAAGGCAGAGCAATGGATTAGTAGGCTGTTATAGTATACCAGGTGGGAAACATGCATGGTGTGAACTGTGTCAGGGCCATGAGCACTAGAGTGAGTTATGGAGACTTGGAACAAATAGGACTTGTAACTCTTAGGATGGGGTAGAGATGGGGTGGGTGATGCATGGGCAGGGAACTCAGGGAGGTTTCTTTTAGCATACAAGGCCATCAGTCAACATAGGTAGAGATCATGAGAAAGAGTGTTTGGGAAAGGTGATGAATTTAAGTTTGAACATTAAAGATCACCTACTGTGACAAGTCATTTTACGGATGAGAAGACTGAGCCAAGAGAAATTATGGATTCAGGGATGTGTCTATGCTTCCAGCATATTGGAGGCAGTCTCAATTTGAATACTGGATTCTGTTCTTTCAACTTGAGAAGAGCTACATAATTTAAAAAGTTAAGTGAGGGTGGTACAGTGGTGGTTCAGCAGCAGAATTTTCGCCTGCCATGCCAAAGACCCAGGTTCAATTCCCAGTGTCTGCCCTTGTAAAAAAAAAAATGTTAGGTGACATCAGGGGAAAGTTCAGAAGAGAGGTGTGCTGGGTATGGCAGCTCTAAGATATGGCTCCACAATGGGGTCAAAGATCTAGGATCCTGGGAGGAAACAGGCCAAGGGGACAGAGTGACTTGTCCAAACAGGCAGTGGCCAACCTGGCTTTGGACCCGGCCCTGGAGACCTTGAGCCCAGCACCTTTGCACTCCAAAAGCATTTTAAGATGTCTGTTGGTTTACCACTAAGACCTTGGGGGCCAAGGTCTTAGAAACTGTGAAAGCAGTCCTTTTAGATGTTACTGGGAATGCCTTTTGTACCTTTGTCTTGTTAGTGCCTTCCTGGACAACCTACCTGGTAGTCAGTGTGACTCAGCAGATCTAGGATTGACCTGAGGGCCAACAATGGTTTCAGGAAACCTGGCCCCAAGGAAGTGATAGCTGATGGGCTAATAGCTGGGAGGGCTCCTCTGCCTTGTTCATTCCAGGATTGCACAGGGTGAGGGCTGTGTTCAGCAAGTTAAAACCATTATCCTTTTTCTATGTCCAGAACTGTGGTGATTGAGTTTCTAGAAAAATGATCTTGGGCTCCCAGGGGCAGCACAGAACAGATGTAATTCCCACTAAAGATAAAAATTCAAACCTGAAAGTGTTTGTATTTTATGAAATTATTTCTCACTTGGATTTTATATACCTGCAGATCTCTTAATTGTACAAGAATTTTCAATTTCAAGTAGTACTTGCTGTATTAAGGAGAATATTTAACTGAAAACAGATAAATCAGACTTTTTCATAATTTTTTCTTTACCAGCTGATGAAAGTGAAGGTAGAAGCATGCTTATATTTTCCACCAAGAATTGTGTCTTTTTTTGTACTTGAGCAAAGTTTATATAGTCGATTTTGTAATTATATCAGTAATACCAAAGCATTTTTGGCTAACAGGTATTTTGGCTCTAAAGTAAATTAGGAAAAATAGGTTACTTTTCTTTGGATTGTTGACAAACCTATTATATAACATTTATGAATTTCAGGATGCTTATACTTTATCCTTCTAAGGTAAATGTAAAAAAAGAAATTGCCCCAAGGTAAATATTAGGAAAACCTTTGTTCTGTTCTTACAGTGCAAACCAATACACTGTGCCTTTTAAGACCATTTTTTTAGTAAATAATAAATTATTTACATATTTTTGTCATGCCTGATTGCTTCTGCAGGACTATTGATTTTTGATTAGCTATATAAATCAAAGATAAATCTAATATAGATAGAATATTCCACAGAATTGGTGGGGGAATTAATGAATGTGTGTCAATATCAGTTTATGTATTCTAGGAGGATGGACTCAGGCAAGTTCTGGAGGAGATGAAAGCTTTATATGAACAAAACCAGTCTGATGTGTAAGTTTTAAGACAATTGCTATTTTAAAACAGTTTAAAAAATAAGATACTGAAATCAAATAACTTTGCACCGATTTTCCATTTTGGGTTGTTATTTTTTAATATAATTTTTAAAAAATCTCTGAATATGATCATACTCTAGCTAAACAACTTGGCACAGGACTAGAGGTGTTTGTCTTGCTCACTGCTATATCCTCAGGCTCAGTTTAGTGCTTGGTACTTGGTGGATGCTCAATATTTGTTGTTTGACTGATATGTCCTGAAAGGAATTAGAGCATATCACAAAGTGATAAATTCCCACTGTTTTCATTGATCGACACCTTAGTGCATTTGTTGAAGGGAGAAAGGACAGTTTGTACGTTTGGCAGGAGTAGCAGTGATTTCTGGTAGCTTGAGTTGAGGTCACTGAGAACTAGTGCCACAAAAGGCCACAGCTTGGCAAATTAAGCGAGGGCTCTAGGTTTGTAGACTGTTTAGAGCTGAGCATGGCATTTGGCATGATAGAGATATTTGGGCTGTAAGACAAACTTAGTAGGTTTCTATAACTTGATGAGGAGTGAGACATAACAAGAGCACCAAGTGAGGTCAAAGTGGGGGCTTTCAAGATCCCAACCCAGAGAGATACCTGTCTCTGTGGCATGTGCTCTTTGGCCTTGTTAGGCACAGTGTTTTCATCAGTTACTTGGATAGGGAAACAAGTGACATGCTCATAAGATTCTTTCAGCACACAAAATGATAGGAGCATTTTCCAACTATTATTTGAGGATAGATACAGAAAAATTTTCACGCATGGATTGAGGAGCTGAACCTTAATAAGTCTGCAGTGAACACAAAGTAAGTGTGAAGTCCTGAATTCAGGTCTCAATCCGTTCATTCAGTTATTCAACAAATGTTTATTGAACTGTGTGTGATAAGTGGCACTGGCATTATAGTTGTGAACATCCCAGTCAAGACACCTGCCCTTATCGGCATGGTGGGAAAGACTGATGGTAAATACAGATACACTGAAAACCTTGTCACAGCTGGAAGAGGTACTGTGAAGGACAGAGCATAGGGCTCTGAAAATAAGGAATTGAAGGAATCATTTAGATGGAGGAGTCAGGACAATTCTCTCCAAAAAGGAGACATTTTGGAGAAGCAGGTTTCTGTGAGGAGGACTGACACTTAGAAAAGGCCAAGTGGCTGGCATCTAGGAAGCAGGCAAAGAGAGACAGACACTGGTAGAGAGATTTCAGGTGTGTATCAATGGTACCTCCAAATCCTCTCTATAAGAGAAGTAAGTTTAAATGGAGTTAGTGTTGTTCCCTCACTCAGAAAATATTTGTTGATCCTCAAGTATGTGCACATACTGTGCTTCAGCTTTCTTCCCACAGAGAGGAGAACATTTGACAAAACTTAAGAACTATAATGTTAGGTTTGTCTCTTATCGCAGCCTGATATAGGGATTCCAGAAAGTGAGCTAATGCAGTGTTTGTCCTTTGGAAATAGTGAGAGTAATCAGTGTTCAGAAATGCATGGTACCAAATGATTCAATGAAATTCTTCTGACCTTAGGCAAGGTATTTAACTTTTAGCTTTTGGCTTTATTATCTTTTTGTTATTAGAAGCTCTGATGGGTGGACAAGTGTTTTAGTTTGCTAAAGCTGCGAAAATGTAACGCATCAGAGATGGATTGGCTTTTTTTTTTGTTTTTGTTTTTTAAATTTGCATATGGGCAGGAGGCACCAGGGATTGAACTCCAGACCTCCAGCACGGCAGGTCGGAGCTCTGCCCGCTGAGCCACGGCAGCCGCCCGATGGATTGGCTTTTAATAAGGAAATTTATTTAGTTAAAAATTTATAGTTCTTCAGAGGAAAAGCAGCTGGCTTTCCTCTGGTTTTCTCTATCATATGGGAAGACACATGGTGGATGTCGGCTTTGCTCCCGGTTTCTGGCTTTCCCTGGGGTGATTCCTTTCTGAACCTCTAAACATCTGGGTCTGAGCTCCATGTGCTGAAGGTATATAATCAGTGACTCACAATATCATCACATAGTTGTATATTCATCACCATGATCATGTCTTAAAACATCTACATCACTCCAGAAAAAGAAATAAAAAGAACAAAGAAAAAACTCACATATACCATACCCCATACCCCATACCCCTCCCTCCCATTGACCACTAGTATTTTCATCTACCCAATATATTTTAGCCTTTGTTCCCCCTATTTTTTCCTATACCCCTTACCATTCCCTTCCATTGATCACTAGTATTTCAGTATACTCAATTTATTTTAATATTTATTCCCCTTATTATTTATTTATTTTTAATCCATATGTTTTACTTATCTGTTCATACATCAGATACAAGGTTTTATCTGTAGATAAAAGGAGCATCAGACGTAAGGTTTTCATACTCACACAGTAATATTGCGAAAGCTATATCATTATACATTCATCTTCAAGAAACATGGCTACTGGAACACACAGCTTTACAGTTTCAGGCACTTCTTTCTAGCATCTCTAATACACCTTAAAATAAAAAGGGGTATCTATAAAATGCGTAAGAATAACCTCCAGGATACACTCTCGACTCTGAAATCTCTCAACCTTTGACACTTTATTTTGTCTCATTTCTCTTTTACCCCTTTCGGTCAGGAAGGTTTTCTCAGTCCCTTGATGCTGAGTCCCAGCTCATTCTAGGATTCCTGTCCCACTTTGCCATGGAGGTTTCACCTGTGGGAGTCATGTCCCACCTAGAGAGGTGGAGGGCAGTGAGTTTGCCTGCTGTGTCGGCTGAGAGAAAGAGGCCAAATCTGAGCAACCAAAGAGGTTCTCTGGGAGGTGATTCTTAGGGCTCATTTTAAGTAGGCTTAGCGTATTCTTTGCAGGGATAAGTTTCATATGAACAAACCCCCAAATTGAGGGCTTGACCTGTTGCTTTGTTTGTCCCCACTGCTTGTGAGAATATCAGGAATTCCCCAAATGGGAAAGTTGAATTTTCCCCCTTTCTCCCATTTCCCCAAGGGGACTTTGCAAATACTTCATTATTCACTGTTCAGGTCACTCTGGGATTTATCAGGGCATCACACTGGACAAACCTACAAAATCTCATGCCTTATTCAAAGTTCCATGTACTTAAGATATTCAATTAACCTATCCATATAAGTTATATTAGGAAATGCACTAGTCTGACCTCTCTCTTTTAAACCTCCAGTTAATTAAATCTTACTCATCATGGAAGGCATGCCCCTTAGCCAACTGCAAATGTAATCAGCCATAGGTGAATTTCACATACTGATGATTTAAGTCCACAGAAACAGAACAGGGCATCATCACCTGGCCAAGTTGACCCTGAACCTAACTATCAGAACTGATTACAGTTTGCTTAGGTTAACTGTTAATTACAAATGGATCAAAAAAGCTGTGTTTGGCACTTGTTTGACTTTGAAAAATATCATTGGAAAAACAACTGACTTAAATTTTTTGACACCAAAATGTGCATATTTGTTCTTTTGTTCTTTAAATACTTTTATAGGAATGAAGCAAAGTCAGATGGACGAAGCGATCTGATACCAACCATCAAATTTCGACACTGTTCTTTGTTAAGAAATCGGCGCTGTGTTGTGGCATACCTGTAAGCATCTCATTTGGCTTCTAGTGGCAAAGGAGAGTTTTCTAAGTGATGTCTCAATTTCAAATCAATAATAGGAAATCTGAGATTTGTTTCTATCAGCATTATAAATCTTTTTTTCCCACTTTTAAAACTCTTTATGAAAAATTGCAATATAATGAATAATGAATCCCCATGTAGCCATCATATTACCACATTGTCCTATTGGATTATGCAAGGGTCTTTTGATGCATCACTAATAAGGACCTTTTGTCCTTTCCTTACATAATTCCTGAGCCATTATCATGCCTAACAAAATAATAATGCCTCATTGGCATCTATCCAGTCCAGATTTCTAATTTTCCAGTTGTCCCAAAGATGTCTTCTTATAGTTGGCTAGTTTGCATCAGGATCTAAAAAAAGATCCTCACATAACGTTTGTTGTTGAATCTTGACTCTTTCCCCTTTTATTCAGACAGCTAATGTCTTTTTAATGTCCTAGGTATGACCGCTTGCTTCGGATTAGAGCACTCAGGTGGGAATATGGCAGCATCCTGCCAAATGCTTTACAATTTCACATGTCTGCTGAAGAAGTAAGTAGGCATTGTTGTTGAAGCTTATGAATTTGGAAAAACATTGAGATTCTGGCATTATTCTGAAATTATATTTTTGGCATTTCTCTTTTTGTTTTTAACATCTGTTTCTCAGTATTTTGGGACTGTATTTATACTGTGATGGGGATGGGGCTGGTCAAGAGTGCTATTATAAATATATTCTAAGAGAATTTATTTCTAAGTGCTGTATGGAAAACTATTATTATTTCCCGCAAAAAAGGTCCTATTTTATTACTTAGGATCATGGTATTAAAAAACTTGTATTAGGGTGCACAGATAGTTCAGTGGTTAGAATGCCCGCCTTTCATGCAGAAGACCTGCGTTCTACTCATCTCTTGACAAGGTAGATAAAAGGAGCATAAGACACAAGGTTTTCACAATCACACAGTCATACTGTGAAAGCTACACCATTATACAATCATCATCAAGAAACATGGCTACTGGAACACAGCTCTACCTTTTCAGGCAGTTCCCTCCAGCCTCTCCATTTCCTTTTGGATAACAAGGTGATATCTACTTAATGCATAAGAATAACCTGCAGGATAACCTCTCGACTCTGTTTGGAATCTCTCAGCCATTGACACTTTGTCTCATTTCATTCTTCCCCCTTTTGGTTGAGAGGATTTTCTCAATCCCTTCATGCTGGGTCTCAGCTCATTCTAGGGTTTTTCTCAATCCCTTGATGCTGAGTCCCAGCACATTCTCGGATTTCTGTCCCATGTTGCCAGGAAGGTTCACACCCCTGGGAGACATGTCCTACATAGACAGGGGGAGGGTGGTAAGACTGCTCGTCATGTTGGCTGGAGAGAGAGGCCACATCTGAGCAACAAAAGAGGTTCTCCTGGGGGTGACTCTTAGGCCTAAATTTTAAGTAGACTTGACCTATCCTTTGTGGGGTTAAGTTTCATATGAACAAACCCCAAGACTGGGGGCTCAGCCTGTAGCTTTGGTTGTCCACACTGCTTGTGAGAATATCAAGAATTCAACTTGGGGAAGTTGAATTTCTCCCCGCTCTCACCATTCTCCAAAGGGAGCTTGCAAATACTTTTCCACTCACTGATCAAATCACTCTGGGATTCATTGGGGCATCGCTCTGGACAGACCAACAAAATCTCATGTCCTACCCAAGGTTCCGTGTACTTATGTCGTTCAACCAAGCTATCTTCATAAGTTATATTAGGAAATGCACTAGTCAAGATATAAATTTCATACCAAAGAAATTTTTTTTGCTTTAGTCTCACACATAAGTTGAAATTTTAAAATATTAATTACCATCTATTTTCAGCACCCTGCAGTAATGACATTCCTTTGTTCTTCCTCATGCAAAAACATTTTTTAAATTTGTCCATTTAGTCACATTCATTATACACTAGGCAATCCTAGATTATACCATCTCAATCTTTATCGTCTATCTTTCTTTCTGATTTCATTTGTGCCCCCAGCCCTCCTCCCTCTATCATTCTCAAATTCAGCTTCATTCAGTGTTTTAACATAATTGTATTACAGTTAGGTAGTATTGTGCTGTCCATTTCTGAGTTTTTACATTCAGTCCTGTTGCACAATCTGTATCCCTTCAGCTCCAATTATCCAGTATCTTACCCTATTCTATCTCCTGATGATCTCTGTTACCAATGAAATTCTCCAAGTTTATTCGCTAATGTCAATTCATATCAGTGAGACCATACAGTATTTGTCCTTTTGTTTCTGGCTAATCTCACTCAGCATAATGTCCTTAAGGTTCATTTACATGCTTCATAACTTTATTCTGTCTTACAGCTGCATAATATTCCATCGTATGTATATACCACAGTTTGTCTAGCCACCCGTCTGTTGATGGACATTTTGGCTGTTTCCATCTCTTGGAAATTGTAAATAATGCTGCTATAAACATTGGTGTGCAAATGTCCATTTGTGTCCTTGCCCTCATGTCCTTTGAGTAGAGACAGCATATAGATGGGTCCCGTTCCCTAATCCATTCTGCCAGTCCATATCCCCCGATTGGGAAGCTTAATCCATCAACATCAGTGTTATTACTGCCCAGGCAGTACCCTCCTCTACCATTTTGCGTTTTGGCTTTTATATGTCCTTCTAATTTTCCTTCTTTTTACCTTTACTCATGGTCTTCCTTTCTACTCTCTTCTCCACACCTCTCTCTTCTGCCTTCGTATCTGTCTCTAGTGCTCCCTTTAGTATTTCTTGCAGAGCTTGTCTCTTGGTCATGAATTCTCTCAGTGATTTTTTGTCTGAAAATGTTTTAATTTCTCCCTCATTTTTGAAGAACAATTTTGCTGGATATAGAATTCTTGGTTGGCAGTTTTTTTCTTTTAATAATTTAAATATATCATCCCACTGTCTCCTTGTCTCTATGCCTCCATGGTTTCTGTTGAGAAATCTACGCATAGTCTTATTGGGCTTCCCTTGTATGTGATGGATTGCTTTTCTCTTGCTGCTTTCAGGATTCTCTCTTTCTCTTTGACCTCTGACATTCTGATTAGTAAATGTCTTGGAGTATGTCTATTTGGATCTATTCTCTTTGGGGTACGCTGCACTGCTTGGATCTGTAATTTTAAGTCCTTCATAAGAGTTGGGAACTTTTCAGTGATAGTTTCCTCCATTAGTTTTTCTCCTCCTTTTCCCTTCTCTTCTCCTTTTGGGACACCCACAACACATATATTCGTGCGCTTCATATTGTCCTTCAATTCACCGAGTCCCTTCTCATATCTTTCCATTTTTTCCCCTATATTTTCTTTTGCCTGACGGATTTCAGATGTTCCATCCTCCAGTTCACTAATCCTATGTTCTGCCTCTTGAAATCTACCATTGTAGGTTTCCATTGTTTTTTCATCTCTTCTGCTGTGCCTTTCATTCCCATAAGTTCTGTGATTTGTTTTTTCAGACTTTTGATTTCTTCTTTTTGTTCATTCCTCGCCTTCTTTATATCCTCCCTCAATTCATTGATTTGGTTTTTGATGAGGTTTTCCATGTCTGTTTGTATTTCTGAATTAAATGTTTCAGCTCCTGTATCTCATTTGAGTTGTTGGGTTGTTCCTTTGACTGGGCCATATCTTCAATTTTCCTGGTGTGATTTGTTATTTTTTGCTGGCGTCCAGGCATTTAATTACCTTAATTAATTTATTCTGGAGATTGCTTTCACTTCCTTTACCTAGGGTTTTCTTGCTGGATAAATTTGTTGTCTCCCTGTTCTTTGACATTCAGTTCAGCTTTTTCTGGACTTCTTGCTTAGGTTTTGTTTAACAGAGAAGAATTTTTCAGTTCTTGTTTTCTTGTTTCTTGCCTTGGTTGTATGGTGCCTTTTCCCCCCACCCTGAGGATCTACATAGGTATTATAGACCCCAGCTGGATTTTCCCAAACCAAACTGGCCTCCTATCAGGAAGAAAGAGTCACCTGCATCGGTTTTCCCTGAGGGTGAGACCCAGCAGGTTGACAGACTTTCCTGTGAAGTCTCTGGGCTCTGTTTTTCTTATCCTGCCCAGTATGTGGTGCTTGTCTGCCTACAGGTCCCACCAGCATAAGATGATGCAGTACCTTTAACTTTGGCTGGGGGCATGTTGGAGACAGAGGAGAGGTTGTAGGCTGGTTTTAATGGCTTCAAATTACCTAGCCCTGGTGTCTGAATTCCTTGAGAGAGGGATTCCACCTGAGTTGGGCTTCACCCCTCCCCTGGTGAAGGCACAGGTTCCAGACAAGCCCTCAAAACGAGTTTGTTTCTGCCTATGCCTGGGGCAGTTGCAGCCTGAGGAGCCCTGCCACTGTATCCAAAGATAGTCAAGCCTTTGTAGAAACACCACAGCCACAAAAACCTCTGTTTCCTTCTTTTTTTTCCTTTTTCCGTCAGCCCTGCCCCATTGGTGCTGGGGCAAAAATGAGCGACCTCCGCATTGACCAGGTTCACCTGAGCTGGGGGCCTATTTTCAGTAGTCACAATTTGTTAATTAATTCCACAGTTGGCATTTCGTTGTGCTCAGCCCCTGCTGCTGGTAAAGTCTCTTTCCTTTCCCCTCTGGGAAGCAGCCATGGGGGAGGGGCGCCGGCCACCACGGCTTGGGGAACTCATGATTCTGGGGGCGCTCGCAGCTGGTCCAGCTGGTCCAGACTGGGGTATGTGGCCCCAGGAGCTGTTCTGTATTGTTTCTGGTTATTTACTAGTTTTTCTGGAGGACAGACTAAAATGCGCACATTGCTAAGCCACCATCTTGGCCCAGAAGTCCCCTTCTATTGTCTTTTTGATCTCCTTTATGTCATTTGCTGTTTCACTTATTTTATTGAGTAGAGTTGTATGAACATCTTTGATTAACTGTTCCCACATCTGTGTCTCCTCGGGTGTTTGAATTTGTTCATTAGGCAGGGCTATATTTGTCTGCATTGCAATATGCTTAGTGATCTTCTGTCTTGGCAGCATGTAAATATCTTGATTGATTTACTTTAAGAGTTGATTTCTTTCAGTAGTCTGAGTTCTTGTGTTTGTGGTATGGTTGTACATCAGTGAGCAGGGTACGGGGCAGGGCACTCAGTGTGGTGATTTGTTTCAGGGCAGGTATAGGTGAGGATTGGAGATATTACGCTGATGCTTGTGAAGGTGGGTGCCCAGCAGCCAGGAAGGATGTAGTTGTGCAGGTGTACTGTGTTGGGGGGGAGTAACCCTGGTGTGTACTGGTCTAAGTCACTGGCCCCTTTATGTGCATGCATAGAGCTGTGGCAGCAGGTCGGCGTTATGCCTTCGTGGATTGGGGGCAGATGTGATCTGGCTTTGCAGGTTAGCACTTGCTCAGAGGTGTGAGGTGTCACTGAGGGCCGTGCGCATGTGCGGCTCTAAGACTGCTATAAACTGAGGTTCCCAGAGTTGAATGATGTAATTGGGGGCCTGTGTACATGCGTGGGTCTAGGAGTGCCGTAAACTGATGCACAGAGCTTGGGGGGTGGGGCAAGTTTGTACGAGACTATGGGCAGGGGGCCAGGGGTAGCCTCGGTATGGAGGTTAGTACTCGCAGCCTTTATGCACTGGCAACAGCCTGCAGGGAACAGGGTGTGGAAGGTAGTGCTTGGGAGGAGCACAGGAGAGGTGGGTTGGGCTGCACTTGGGGTGCGGGTGAGGAGCAGGTACATGCACTGGGCGCTAGTGAGGTCGGGCGCCTGGAGTGCGGGAAATGGGACTGGGTGGTGGGGTCCAGGTACATGGGGTGTGGAGTGAGTCAACAGTCATGGGGCTGTACTGATCAGGGTCGTGTGCCCAGGTAACACAGCCTGGCTTACTTCCTAGTCCCTGGCTCCCATCCATGTACTCCCGTGGGCTACGTACATGGCCTCCACGCCTGACTCCAGCTTTCTTCTTCTCAGTTCCTCGGCGTCTGCAACTAGGGCTGCCCTATGTGGTGCAGAAGGCTTTCCCAGGTCAGCCGCACTCCCAAATTGCCACCTCAGTGGCCCTCATGTCCCTTCTCTAACTTTTACGTGAAGCAGGGCTAATCTCAAGCTACTCTGTTCGGCCTTCTTCCCAGAAGTCTCCAACCTATGGTTTTTCTTCCACTTTGTGGTCCCTTTCGGGTCTGCTATGTTCTACGTCCCCAGTGGAAACACGGTGATATAAAGGCAGAAAAAACCATGCTGAGAAGATCCACATCTGATGCATTTCAAACAGCTTTCTCAGAAAAATTGTTCATCAAACTTCTCAATACAAAATGTTTGCCTTTTTTCCCTTTAATTGGTAACATATAGACATCATAACTTTCCCATTTTAAACACTTGCAAGTGTATAGTTCAGTGGTATTCATTACATTCACAGTATTGTGCTATCATCACCAAAACTTTTCCATCATCCCAAACAGAAACTGTACCCCTCAGTCCCTTACCCCCATGGTCCTGGTAACCTATAATCTGTGTGTCTCTGTGAATTTGTATATTCTAGTTATTTATATACAAAATGTTATTTTTATCTTCTGTGTTTACAGAATAAAACACCAGTCTACCATCTAAGCAAACATCCCTTTTGAAAACCCATTTAAGATCCTCTTTAACCATTTGTATTATGAAATCTAATATACAACTATCTATATACCTAACTGCATAGATACAGCGTATACACAGAACACACATATATAGTTATCAGTGGCTATAAATATGTCTACACACAAAATATATGTCATTAAGAAGCATCCATGTGCCCATCACCTTGGTCAAGAGTGGGACACTGCCAGGCCCACAGGTTGGTTCCCTCCCTCCCAGTGGCCACTACTCTCCTGATTTTTGTGAAGAGTAATCATTTCCTAGCTTTTAAAATTTTTATTTTGCCACCTAAGCTTGCATCCCTAAGCACTGTAGTATAGGATCATTCATGTCTTTGAACTTTGTATAAATGTTTCATACAATATTTATTCTCTTATGACCAACTTTTCGTGAAACAATAATTTTTGAGATTCTACCATGTTGATGTGTTAGCTGTAGTTCGTTTTCTTTTCAATGCCGTATAGATTTCCATTCTAAGAAGAGACTGCAATTGTGTTGTCTCGATTACAGTTTTTGATGATGATGAACAATAATTTACAAACATGTAGTGCAATAAGTATACATTTCTAGTATATACCTGGGGAGGGAATTACCATTCAAGGGACTGTATTTCCTAATTTATATTTGTTGTCCAATGTAATTATTATTTTTTAAACTTTTTTTATTGTTAAATATAGCATATATACAAAAAAGCAATAAATTTCCAAGTACATTTTAACAAATAGTTATAGAAAAGGTTTTAAAGTTTGGTATAGTTCCATATTTCTTTTTTTCTTCTACCTGCTCCAAGACACTGGAGACCAAAAGAAATGTCAATATAGTGATTCAGCAGTCATACTCATTTGCTAAATCCTATCTTCTCTGTTATACTCCTCCTTCTCTTTGAATAACATGTACATAGAAGCAATAAATTTCAAAGTAAATCGTAACAATTAGTTGTAGAACAGATTTCTGAGTTTGGTATGGGGTGCAATTCCACAATTTTAGGTTTTTATTTCTAGCTACTCTAAGATACTGGAGGCTGAAAGCAATATCAGTACTCATTTGTTAAACCTGACCTTCCTGTATAACTCCGCCATCACCTTTGATCTTTCTCCCACTCTTTAGGGGTATTTGGGCTATGCTCATTCTAACTTTTTCATGTTGAAAGGGACTGTCGATAATATGGGTTTGGGGGATGGAACTAATTGTTGTTATAGAAGGGTTGGCCCCTGTGCATTCAGGACTTACCTGGTCCTGGGACCCATCTGGAGGTTGTAGGTTTTAGAGAGTTACCCTAGTGCATGGAATCTTTGTAGAATCTTGTATAATGCCCTAGGTATTCTTAGGACTGGCAGGAATGGTTTTGGTTGGTGTTTGACAAGTTATGATAGGTAGCAATGTCTAACTGAAGCATGCGTGAGAGTGACCTCCATTGTAGCCTCTAGACTTTCTTTGAACTCTCAGCCACTAATGCTTTATTTGTTTCACTTCTTTTCCCCCTTTTGGTCAGTATGGCATTGTTGATCCCACAGTGCCAGGGCCAGGCACATCCCTGGGGGTTCATCTCCCATACCACTAGGGAGACTTTCATCCCTGGATGTCATGTCCCATGTATGAGGGGGGAAGGAAATGGTTTCACTTGTAGAATTGGGCTTAGAGAGAGAAAGGCCACATCTGAGCAATAAGAGGTCCTCCAAAGGTGACTCTTAGGCATAGCTATAGGTAGCCTAAGCTTCTCCACTACATGAACAGTTTACAAGAGCAAGCCTCAAGAACAAGGGCTTGGCCAGTTGATTTGGGTGTCCCTAATGTTTGGCACAGTATCAGAGGTTTCCCCAGGGATGAAGTTTAATAGTTCCACAATTTTTATCCCCTCCCTCAAGGGACTGTGCCAATACATTTTGATTATCTGCTTAATGTACTCTGGAATGTATCCAGGCATAACATTAAGCTATAAAGGCTCTCATTCTTATTCTGAGCTCCCTGTGTTTGGATTGTTTTAATGATCTATCCAGACAGGTTGAGTTAGATTATGTGCTACAGAAAACCTAGGTTCTGGACATAATAAAACATTCTTCCTTTGGTCTCAAAGAGAAGGTGAAGTTCCAAAATACAGGCAATGTCTTCCTTACTCCTGTATTCTGAATTACCTAAATTCCAATCTGATGGGCTTCATTCTTATCTCTAAATACCATGTTATACATATATGAAACAGCCCCTCAAAATCCAGAAGTAACAGTTACCACTCCAGACTAAATGTGACTGATGTAAGAACTTACAATCTAAGCCCCAGTTTTCTTCTAAGTATTTTCTAAAATAGTTCATACAATATTTGCTCTTTTGTTTCCTCACCAAATGTCCCACGTTCATTCACATCATCACATGCCTTACAACTTCGTTCTATTTCTTTTTTTTAAACTTTTTTATTAATTAAAAAAATTAACAAAAAAACATTGATATCATTCCATTCTACATATACAATCAGTAATTCTTAGTATTATCACATAGTTGCATATTCATCATTTTTTAGAACATTTGCATCGATTTAGAAAATAAAATAAAGAGACAACAGAAAAAGAAATAAAACGATAATAGAGAAAAAAAGATTATACATACCATACCCCTTACCCCTCGCTTTCATTTGCCACTAGCATTTCAAGCTGAATTTATTTTAACATTTGTTCCCCCTATTATTTATTTTTATTCCATATGTTCTACTCTTCTGTTGATATAGTAGCTAAAAGGAGCATCAGACACAAGGTTTTCACATTCACAGAGTCTCATTGTGAAAGCTGTATCATTGTTCAATCATCATCAAGAAACATGGCTACTGGAACTCAGCTCTACATTTTCAGGCAATTCCCTCCAGCCTGTCTGCTACATCTTGAACAACAAGGTGATATCTACTTAATGCATAAGAATAACCTCCAGGATAACCTCTCGACTCTGTTTGGAATCTCTCAGCCATTGACACTTAGTCTCATTTCACTCTTCCCCCTTTGGTCGAGAAGGTTCTCTCAATCCCTTGATGTTAATTCTCAGCTCATTCTAGGGTTTTTCTCAGTCCCTTGA
>PVIY010034960.1:0-26706 GCA_004026745.1 Myrmecophaga tridactyla
GTGGAGCCAACAAGGGGCCTTTATCTTAACTAGATGTTCACCCTGCTTACTGACATCCTTCAACTGTTTTCTTAAGCTTTTAGAAAGATGTTTCTGCCTTTTTGATGTTTTATCAAAACTTCTGTAAGGATCACAAAGTCCTTAAGTGCCCTCTCTGCCATCTTGATCGGGGTAGAGCTTAGTCATAGACTTTTACTGCACAATGGAATATTAGACTATCTAGCATACCTGTTATTCAAAAAATTACAAAAATAAGGCTCTGAGACACTCATCTAAAAGTCACAGCTTTTTCCTGTTGTAATGTTTTCCAAAAAAATGGAATCATAATATAAAATTTATATATATCAATTTTGCAGATGACATAAAGAAGAGAAAGACATAATATGATGGATAACAAAATTAAGATTCAGAAATTTCCTGACAGAATAGACTGATGCATAGAGTTCAAGAGACTCATGCTTAACAAGAAAAACATAAACATGCATTTAGGTTTAAAATTGGGCAAGCGAAATAATTGGTAAGAAGTGGCTCTAATGTAGTACTTGTCAGAAAGCCTTTTGTCATTTGCTGGATAGGAAAGATTAGAGTTATGTGATTTTTAAATGGTGTGTGAATTCATCAAAGCACTGTGCCCCAAATAAGTAAGATAAGTACTGTAAATGCTCCTGAATAGCTCAGGTGAAATAGCATGCAATTCTTGACCCATAGCATTAGAGAAGTTCTTATATATTATTATCATTCTTAGAAACATGACAAGGATGGATGATGATAAATCAGGAAATTTAGGATCTTTAAGTAATTAAAGGAATGCAGAGATGGCCTTGAAAAATGAACCTTGTTGTGCTAACATAATGGGTGTTGTTAAATGTTAAAAGAGAGAGGATTGTGGGAAGATGAGAGTCCTTCCATGAGAGTAAGAATTAAACAGACAGAAACTGTCTAAAACAACTTTTCTGAAATCCTAGAGGTCAGAACACTGTGCAGCATCCAGGAAAAGTCTTCTAAATTATGTTAAGGAACAATAAATTGCTCTCTCCCCACAGCGGTTAATAGTGCATATCCCCCACTCTCATAGCAGGCCACTATGACGTCCAGCCCTGATTAACTCTCTGGTGACAAAAAAACCATAGAAGTCTTTTTCTCCAAGACCAGGGTTGGGCATGGCTGATCAAAGGTTATTGTTTTTGATTAGCAACTTCGGATTGCAGCCAATGTTTCAAACTACCCTGGATGAAGGAAGCAGCCACCATTGTTTCAACCTACCCTAGAGAAAGGCCCTGGCACAGCAGACTTAAAGATGCTATGCTTCTTCAGGGCTATGGGGGATAGTAAGTGCTGCATTTTCTGGGCAGTCCCAGGAAGCTCAGCTTTGGGGAGCCAAGGAAGAAACTGTTCTTGCCCTGCCTGGCCCTGTGCCAGGGCATTTTAGAGTCATTCTGTTTCCTCTTCATGGGTCACTGACTTTGTTTTCACCTAGGAAAATCCCCTCCCCAAGAATTTGCCATCCTGGTAAAAGCAGCTTGGGACAGTGAAAGGAGTGTAATAAACTATAGAGGCCAAAAATCAGTAGCAAAGGTTTTTAGGCTTCAAACAACCTGGAGAGGGAGGTCTGTCTCCTGGGAAATTTAAGGTATAAACAAGCTGCTGTAAGCGGGGGAATTTCAAAACAAGTAACAGGCAAAAACTCAAGACAAGACATTGACCTGGGAAGACAGGGAAAATCTTGCACATCACATTCAGCCTCAGGAGGGCTAAAGCTCAAGAAAATCTCTGTCTTATCACCAGCTGGTTACAAAATCAATAAATAGACATCTAAGGAAATAATTCTCAGAGTAAACATTTAAAAATATTAAAACATACTGTGTGTGAATGATGTCATCAATATGATGTCATAAACAGATACTAAAAACCTCTCCCCAGAGATTCAGCAAAATAAAAGGACAATTCTCATTTGTTTAGAACTCTAAAAGAAGGTATAGACTGAAGACGGATCCTACAAATGCTGAATCAAAGAGAGGAAATATCCATCCAGGACAGCCAGTCCATACCCCAACTTTTTCCCTCACTTGGTTCCAACCAGCTGGGGAAGTTCCTAGAGACAACAGTTGGGATCCCTCCCACCTCCCACAAGGGACACAGACAATAATATCTTTCACAGCAGTAACACAGATACCCATATGTACCCAGACCCAGAAACCCAACACACAGGGACTCACAACAGGACTTAACTCAGGTCCACTGGAGCTGGTCTACATCCCCTGCATGGCTACCCAGCTCTGTTTTGGCAGAGAAATAAGGACAACACAATTGTCAAAGAAGTGGCTAGTACAAACCCAGGCAACAACTAACCCAAGACAAAAGAGAAAAATTGCTCTTCAGAATAGAAATATCAATATAAAAAGATGACCAGCTATCAGCAAAACATTGCAAGGTATATACTAAAACTCTAGAAGAAATTGCCAGTGAAAGGATCAGTTCAAAAAATCAGAGGAGATGCAGAATCTGGAAAAACTAATCAAGGATGTGCAAACAAGTTTCATGAATCAAAATTCAAGAAATAAAGGAAAATGTATGTAAAGAGATAAAGGATATTAAGAAGACACTAAAATAGCATAAAGAAGAATTCAAAAGAATAAATAGAAAAGTAACAGTTTATTATGGAAATAAAAGACACTGTAGATGATACAAAAAAAAGAAAATAGACTGGAAACACACAACAACAGATTTAAATTTTTTTTTTTAAATTTGCATATGGGCAGGAGGCACCAGGGATCGAATTCCAGACCTCCAGCACAGCAGGTCGGAGCTCTGCCTGCTGAGCCACGGCAGCCGCCCACAACAGCAGATTTAAAGAAGCAGAAGAAAGAATCAGAAAACTAGAAGACAGATCAACTGAATTTGAACAGACAAAAGAACAAATAGGAAAAAAATGGGAAAAGTTGAGCAGGATCTCAGGGAAATGATTGACAATACAGAGTGCGCAAATATACACATCATGGGTGTCCCAGGAGGAAAAAAGAGAAAATTGCCGGAAAGAATATTCAAAGAAATAATGACTGAAAATTCCCCAACCCTTATAAAATACATAAATATGCAAATCCAAGAAGTTCAAAACCATACTACAAAACACAATATCTCTGAATAGACCCACTTCAAGATACATTGCAATCAGCCTGTCAAATGCTGAAGAGAAGGAGAAAATTCTGCAAGCAGCAAGAGAAAGCAATTCAACACATACAAGTCACCAAATAAGATTAAGTGCTGATTTTTCATCAGACAACATGGAGGTGAGAAAACAGTAGGATTACATATTTAAAATACTGAAAGAGAAAAATTGTCAGCCAAGAATTCTCTATCCAGTAAAGCTGTCCTTCAAAACTGAGGGTGAGTTTAAAATATTCACAGGTAAACAGAAACTGAGAATTTCACTAATGAGAGTTCGACCCTAGGAGTACAGCTAAAGGAAGTCCTGTCACATGAAAAGAAAAAGACAGGAGAGAGAGAGATCTGGAGGAGGGCACAGAATTTAATAATATTAATAAGGCTAATTTAAAGGATAAAAAGAGAAAAAATGATCTGATTTGTAAAAACCGAAGGATAATATGGTCAAATCAAGAACTGCCTTTACAGTAATAAACTTGAATGCTAATAGATTAAACTTTCTGTATTAGTCAGGGTTCTCTAGGGAAACAGAATCATCAGGAGATATATGTAATCATGAGATTTTATAAAGATGTCTCATGTGGCTTTGGGGATGCATGAGTCCAAATTGGGCAGGCCCCAAGCTGGCAACTCCAGTGAAGATCTTTGATGAATTCTCCAAGAGAGACTGGTTAGCTGAAGTAGAGACTAAAGCTCTCTCTTCTAATTTCTCCTTTAAAGTCTTCAACTGATTTGGATTAAATGTCCCTTATTGCTGAAGATACTCTCCTTGGTTAATTGTAATTGTAATCAGTCGTAAATGCAATCAACTTACTGATGATGTGAAGTCCAAAGTGTCCTTGCAGTAATGGTTAGGCCTGTGCTTGCTTGACCAGACACCTGAACAACATTACCTGCCCATTTTGCACATAAACCTAACTATCACACTCCATCCTTTGTAAATTTGGCAGCTATACACATCACCTTAAACCATACTTAATCTCTAAATAAAAACAATGAGACATATTTTTCACCTAACCATACTCAACTGCCCTGTATACAACCAGAAATGCACTAAATCTCTCCAGAATATGGTGCAAGTCTTTGGGTAATATTCATTTTTATATTCACATACTATATGATCATCTAAAGTATAAAATCAATAGCTCACAATATCAACATACAGTTGTGCACTCATCACCACAATCAATTTTTGAACGTTTTCATTACTCCAAAGAAAATAAAAAGAAAAAGAAAAAGAATAGGCAAAACATCCCAAATCTTTTATTACCCTCCCTTGTTTATATATTTCTTGTCCTTATTTTTTACTCATCTACCCATATACTAGATAAAGGCAGTGTCACTCACAAGGTTTTCACAATCACACAATAGCACAATCAAAGCTATATAGTTATACAACAGTCTTCAAGAATCAAGGCTATTAGATTACAGCTCAACTGCTTCAGGTATTTTCTTCTAGCTATTCTAATACAGTAGAAACTAAAAATGAATATTTATATATTGTATAAGAATAACCTCCAGAATGACCTCTCAAATCTATTTGAAATCTTGTAGGTAATGAAATTTTATTTTATTTCATTTCTTTTCTCCCTTTAGTCTAGAAGACTTTTTCAATACTGTGATGACAGAAACAAGCTCATCCCTGGGAGTTATGTCTTATGAACAGGCTAGGATAGTGAATTTATTTGCAAAGTTGACTTAGAGAAAGAGGTCACATCTGAACAACAAAAGACATTCTCTAGAAGTGAGCCCTCTCTTAGGCTTAATTATAAGTAGACCTAGCTTTTTCTTTTCAGAAATAAGTTTTATAATGGCAAGACCCATAATTGAGAGTTTAACTTATTAAATTGGGAGTTGTGAATGTTTGAGAGAATATCAGGAATTCCCCAGCAGTGGAAGTTTAGTGTTTCCACATTTTTCCCCAATCTTTAAGGATACTTTGCAAATCCTTTTTAAAATTTTTTTGCCACAATTATTTTGGGTTGTATTGTGGTATTACATTAACCTGCACAAAGTAACAAGGGCTCATTCCCTATTCAAGTTTCCATATAATTATGTTGTTTGAATAAACTAATCATAGACATTAAATTAAGAGAGTATGCTACAGAAAATATAAATGTACCAAATAAACATCTTTTCCTTTCATCTCACACAGAAATTAAATATTTAAAAGAAAGTAAATATCATCCTTTACCCTATATTCTGATTTACCTTGCCCTAACCATGTCTGCTTCATTCATATTTTTAATTGAACTTTGATCTCTTTTTCAACTTCTTTAATAGTTGCTGTATGGGGTAATGTTGCTTTTGGAGCTGCAGAACTCTAACTCTGATCTCAGCTGTCACGAGGTTCCCCAAAGTTTCAGAGAACCACTAGGTTCTGCACTAAGCGCACAGTGTGTGCTTCATGTTGTCATTCTATTCTGAGATCCTGATCATACATTCTTTTCCCTATTTGTCCTTTTGTGTGTAGGAATCGAGATGTCCTGTGTTCTAAGTTCATTAATCCTTTCTCCTGCCTCTCCAAATCTTCTGTTGTATGTCTTCACTGTGTTTTTCATATCTTTTATTATGCCTTTCATTCCCAGAAGCTCTGCCATTTCTGCCTTTAAGCTTTTGAATTCTTCTGTATGGTCACACAGGGTCTCTTCTTTATATCCTTTATCTCTTTTGTCATGTTTTCCTTCACTTCACTGACTTGATTTATTTGATTTAGATGATATGTTTGAATATGTTTCATTATTTGTTTCAAGTCTGTATCTTGTTTGAAGTGTTAGTTTGTTCCATTAATTGGGGCATATTGTAACCAAGAAATTAGGATTTAAGGGATGATTTTAAACACTGAATCATTATATACATATTCCTTTTTGCTTTCTGGTATAATGGAGTAGATAGAGGGAAATACCTGAAATCTCTAAACTGTAATTCAGCTACCTTGATCTCTGATAACAATTGTATGGCCTTTATTTTGTGTCCCATGAATTTAAAAATTTTGTGACTTTCCTTAGTACCCATTTATCCAGTTCAACTTTACAATCTTGTAATCCATAAAGACAGCCCCAAATATTTATTAATGAAGGGCCTTGGGTCAGTCCAGAACTAACCCACCCCAAGTCCAAAGTCATCTTGATAACTGAGGCTGGATCTAACCAAAAAGGACCTGTCTGACATACCCAATGGTTAAACTTTAATCTACAAGTCACCTATACCTAATTATGATACCAAAAATCATGTCTGTCATCATATTAAGGCTGCCATTTTCTTACATACATTCTGAGTCTAAGCATGTAATTAATCTGTGCATGCTCAATAATAAGATCATCTCTAATTACATCATCTAAGGCCACTGCGCTTATTATCCTAAACCCTTCCTATCCTTTTCTCTGCTAGAACTATCAGAATTACCACAGTTCGGGGAGACAGATTTTGGTCTGATAGGCCATCTGTTCTACTGCTATGGGCTGAGTAATAAACTTTTTCTCTCTTTGAAATCCTGGTATCTCTGGAATTGGTCTTTTGAGTGCATTGAGCAAAAGCAGCCACTGCCTTTGTCTGGTAACAATATCTTCATTTTTCCTAGAATGATTCATAATTCATTGTTTATGTCTAGGCATCTGATTTCCTTGATCAGTGTTTTCTGAAGATCATTTTCTCTTTTAACCTAAGGTTTTCATGTTGGTTGGCTTTGTTCTCTATCTATTCTTTGACATTCAGTTCAGCTTATTCTAGACCTCTAGCATAACGTCTGTTTAACTGACAAGAATTTTTCAGCTTTTGTTTTTGACCCCAATCAGGTTTTCCCAGAAAAGACAGGCCCAGGACTCAGGAAGAGGGTTAATCAGTTTCAAGGTTCTCTAAAGATGAGCTCCAGCATGTTACCAGTCTTTCTGGTGAAAATTCTTAATTCTGTGGTCTTCATGTCCTGCCCAGCAGTGTAAAGTGATGTGGTGCCTTTAATTTTCAGCAGACCTTGTCCCTGCCAAGGGTCTGTTTGAGAAAGAGTTAGGGAAGAATGCAGGCTCAAACTGTATTCTGTTTTCCAGCCCCTGGGGTCAGAATTCTCTGCATGAGCAGGGGTATTTTGCTGGGTCCTACACTTCACCCTACTTTTCTTGGGGAAGGGGGAAATTATTTACTTCATCTAACTAATTACTTTGACTCTCACATAATGCTCAAAACTCTGCCCTTGCCTGTGTCAGTGCTAACAACTGAAAATATCTGAGACTTTGTTTAGTGAGTTGCTAAAAATATTTTAAAACATCCTTTTCAGAGCCAGTCCTCACTGCCCTGCCACCCCACCCCAGATTTCACCAGTCAAGAGCTGGAGTTGGTACCAGGGTCCTTGTGCCCCTTTTCTAGAGGCACAGGCCTTTTCAAATATTCTGAGCTCAGCTGACTACCAAAGACTCTTTTTTTTTATTGGCCCCTCCTCCTTTTTTCCAGGAGAGACCTCAGGGTTCCTTTTGTGCTTGCTCTGAGTTTATCTGTGCTCACAGCTTGTAATCAACTGTCTGAATGTGTTCATTATATCCATAATGGGAGCTTGTTTGATTGCTCTTTGATTTGCTCCTAGTAAAAACTACCTCTTTTTCCCATGGGATGTGTCTCAAGATAGTCTGCCATCTCAGTCGGGGAGAGGAACCAGCCACCACAGTTTTGTAGAATGTACTTATAGCTCTGTACTGTGATCTCAGCCCTTCCATCCATTCCACACTGGTGTATGCTGTGTGTCCAGTCAGAGTTGTTTCAGACAGTTCCTGGCTATTTACTAGCTACCTCAGAGGAATAACTAAATTCCACACTTTCCCATCCCATTATCTTGCTCCAACTAATATTCATTCTCAAACTTGTCATCATATAATTTAAATAGTATGACATGAATAATACATCTTATGTCATATGATAAATGGAGAAGACAGAAAAGAAAATAAAGATATTTGCTTTCTGTAAAGATATAAAAATACTCATAAAGCAGGTGTTAATACCATTACAGTCCTCCTTTCTGTAACTGGTCAGTGGTCACAGTGCATAATAATCACTACCTTCTTCACTACCCATTCAATGTTCCCTTTACCATCAGCAACAACTTCAGCTGGCCATAATTCTTTGCCTGGTGGGGTGACCCAAACCTTCATTCTGAAAGTTTCTGGGCCACGAGAAGTACTACCTGGGAAGGAATGTCCATTGACATTATTCATAAGACATGGTAGTAATAAGAGACTTACCTCCATTGTGTAGTTGCAGTCGTATTTCCCCTTGATAGTCAGATCAATAGCCTCAGCCATTACGGTAATCCCCTTCCTTGCCTGTTGATTCAGAGGCATCAGGAACCCAAACTGGTCAGGTGGTACTTAACTGCCCGTTCAAGGGAATCATAATTGTGTTTCCTGGTGGGAGTACTTCTCCTTTTGGAACTAAGAATGGTAGAACAACAGGGCTTAAGTTTGCAGGAACAGAAAGCAAAATTTTTTCTAGTGGATTAGTAAGGGTAACAGTGAGTGGTACCACTCCAATTTTCACCCCTTGATTCCTGGACTTGTGAATCCTAGCTATGGGAAAAACAGAACCATAGAGTGGATGCTGATTCAGGGCATACAGAGCCTCATGGAAAACATTGCCCCAATCCTGCAAGGCATTGCCACCTAGTTGGTGCTGTAATTGAGTCTTCAAAAGGCCATCCCACCATTCTATCATTCTAGCTGCTTTAAGATGATGAGGAACATGGTAAGACCAGAAAATTTCATGAGCATGTGCCCACTATCACACCTCATTTACTGTGAGGTGGGTTCCTTGTCAGAAAGAATGCTGTGTGGAAAACCATGATGGTGGATAAG
The DNA here is from genome assembly GCA_004026745.1 of Myrmecophaga tridactyla. Classification (NCBI taxonomy): domain Eukaryota; kingdom Metazoa; phylum Chordata; class Mammalia; order Pilosa; family Myrmecophagidae; genus Myrmecophaga; species Myrmecophaga tridactyla. The sequence continues at coordinate 8,997 of PVIY010034960.1, forward strand.
GAATTCTGTAAGTCCACAGGTGGTAGTTTTGGCAGAAGCGTTGCATAGAGGAAATGCAATGCCATATCCAGAGTATGTGTCTATTCTACTTAGAACAAATTGTGCCCCTTCCATGATGAAAGTGATGTAATAAAATCAACCTGTCACCAGGTAGCAGGCTGACCACCTCAAGGAATAGTGCCATATTTGGACTGAGTATAGGTTTCTGCTGCTGGCATATTGGGCACTCAATGGTTGCTGTAACCAAGTCAGCTTACGTGAGTGGAAGTCCAGGTTGCTGAGCCAATGCATAACCTCCATCTTTACCACCATGCTTACTTTGTTTATGAACCCATTTGGCAGTGACAGAAGTGGCTGAGGGAAGAGACTGACTGGTATCTACAGAAAGGTCATCTTATTCACTTGATTATTAAACCTTCCTTTGCTGAGGTCACCCCTTGGTGAGCAGTCACATGGAAAACAAATATTTTCATGTTTTTTGCTAACTCAGAATGTTCTATCCATATACCTCTTCTCCAGACTTCTTTGCCACTAATTTTCCAATCATGCTCCTTCCAGGTCCTTGATCATCCAGCCAAACCATTATCAATAACCCATTTGTCTGTATAAAAATACACATCTGGCAAGTTCTCCTTCCAAGTAGAATGAACAACCAGGTACACTACTCAAAGTTCTACTCACTGGGAGGATTTGGCCTCACCACTATCTTTCAGGGACAACCCAGAAAAGGGCTGCAGTGCTGCAGCTATTGAGTTCTGGGTAGTGCCTGCATATCACATAGAGTGATCTGTAATCCAGGCCCAAGTTTCTCTTCCTCAGTCAATTGATTTTAAGGAACTCCACAAGAGGCCATAGCTCTGGGATGGAAAATAGAAGGTAATGTGGTAGGAGTGGGTTCATGGGCTTTTGGGTTCCTTCCACAGGAAACTTACTTGTGCCTTCAGGAGCCAGTTGTGCCCTATCTCGAATATACCATTTCCATTCTATGATAAAGTATTGCTGTGCATGCCCAACTTTATAGCTTGGGTGGGTCAGACAGCACCGAGCTCATGAGAGGCAATTCAGCCTCATGATAACTTGGTGGCCCATATTTAAGCATTCTGTCTTTACTAAGGCCAAATGATGTTTCTCAAAAGGAGATTTGTTATCTGCAGACGGCAAAGCTTTACTCCAAAATCCCAAGGGCCTGCACTTTGATGGTCCAACAGGGGCCTGCCAACAACCATAGACAGCATCTCTATTTACCTCTGACACTTTCAGAAACATTGGACCTGCTGTACCATATGGCCCAAGTGGCAGAACAGTTTGTATAGCACCTGGACCTGTCAAAAACCCTCCTCTTATCCTGAACCCAACTCAAAATTAGCGGTATTTCTAGCCACTCAGAAAATGTACTGGTTTCACACAACCAAATGAAGAATACATTGTGTCCAAAATCCAAAGAGACAAACTATTTTGTACCTCTTTTTTGGTTGTACAAGGGCCCAGATGCAACAGGTTATCCTTCACCTTAGCAGGGATGCCTCAGTGTGCCACACGCCACTGGACATCAAGAAGCTTCACTAATATGGAAGGACTTTTTATTTAAAATTTTTTATTATATAATATAACATACATGCAAAGCAAAGAAAGAAAAAAGTAATAGTTTTCAAAGCACTCTTCAAAAAGTAGTTACAGGACAGATCCCAGACTTTGTCATCGATCACCAAACCGTTAGCTCCAGAATATTGGAGGCTGGAAAGAATATATAAATTTTTATCATAACTTTTTTTTCTTTTCTTTGGTGAAAAAACAACATAAAAAAACAAAAACAAAAACAAAAAGCAAACAAACAACAACAACAAAAAAACAAATTTCAAAGCCCAGCAAAACGATTAGTTGTAGAACAGATTTCAGAGTTTGGATGGGTTATAATTTCACAATTTTAGGTTTTTATGCCTAGCTCTCTATGATACTAGAGACCAAAGGAAATGTCAGTACAATGATTCCACAATTATACTCATTTGTTAAATCCTACCTTTTCTGCATAACACCATCATCACCTTTGGCCTTTCTATCCCACTCTTTAGGGGATATTTGAGCTCTGACCATTCTAACTTGTTCATGTTGGAAGGGTCTGCCAATAATATGGAGTAGGGAGATGGGATCACCTTATGTTCTGGAGAAGCCGGGCCCTCTAGCTTTCAGGACTTACCTCCTCCAGGAATCCATCTGGAGGTTTTAGATTTCTGGAAAGTTACTCTAGTGCATGGAGCCTTTATAGAATCTTATATATTGCCCTAGGTGCTCTTTAGAATTGACTGGGATGGTTTTTGTTAGGATTTGGAAAGATATGATAGATAGCAATGTTTATCTGAAGCTTGCATAAGAGTGATATCCAGAATAGTCTCTCGACTCTATTTGGACTCTCTCAGCCACTAATACTTTACTAGTTACACTTCTTTTCTCCTTTTTGGTCAGGATGGAATTGTTCATCCCATGGTGCCAGGGCCAGACTCATTCCTGGGAGTCTTCTCCCATGCTGCAAGGTAGACTGTCACCCACCCCTGGATATCATGTCCCATGTAGAGGTGGTGGGGCAATGATTTCACTTGCAGAGTTGGGCTTAGAGAGAGTGAGGCCACATCTGAGCAATGAAAGAGCTTCTCCAAAAGTAACTCTTATGCATACTTACAGGTAAGCTAAGCTTCTCCAATACCTACATAAGCTTCACAAGAATAAGCCTCAAGATCCAGGGCATGGCCTATTGATTTGGGCATCCCTAATGTTTGACACAGTGTCAAAGGATTCCTTGCTGGCAAAGTTAAATAGTTCCATATTATTTCTCCCATCCCTCAAGGGACTTTACAATACATTTTTATTATTTCTTAATATAATCCAGGATGTATCCAGGCATTACATTAGGCTATACAGGATTAAAGGCCCTCATTCTTATTCTGGGTTCCCTATGTTTCAATTGTTCAATGAGCTATCCATACAGGTTAAGTAAGATCATATGCTACAAAAAAATTTAGATTTTGGGCAAAATAGACCTTTGTTCCTTTGGTCTCAAAGAGTAGGTATGATTCTAAAATATAGAAAATGTCTTCCTTACCCCTGTGTTCTGAATTACCTTAATCCTAAACTGATTGGCTTCATTCTTATCTCTGAATACAAGGTTATAGATATATAAAAAAGCTTCTCAAAATTCATAAATAATAATTAACCCTCTGGACTCAATGTGTCTGCTATAAGAGGTTAAAATCTAGATGCCTCTTTTCTTATGAACATTTTCTAAAGAAGACAAAAATTGTTCTTTTGTGTCTGGATTATTTTGCCTCACAAAATGACTCACAGGCTCATTCACATAGTTGCATGCCCCACAACTTCGTTCTTTTTTGTAGCAGCACAATATTCAGTCATATGTATATGCCATCGTTTGCCAATCTACCTCTTAGTCAGTGCATCCTTCAGCCACCTGCATTCATTAGGCATCATGTATGATGTCCAAAGTCTACAGTCCATCAACAATCTCAATTTCAGATAATTTCCCTGTTCATAAGACACGGATAACCTACAAACTTACAAATCCATCTTCACAAGATAGGAAATCTAAATGTCCCCTCAAATGTTGCAACTCCCTCCATTATTAACCCCTCCTGTTGTTACAGTACTGCTGATGTTTTCCTGTTAAAATAGCCCATAGCATGCAATATCAGTTTTTTTCCTGTATCCTAGAATTAAACACTCTTTGTACAAGAATCATATGTTTGAAGTACTTCTTGCAAGAACTTATTTATATTTTTAGTGTTAACTAGTGGGACACATAGATCTATACAACCCCTTTCAATCTTGTTCACATTCAATATGATAATATTACTTATAGACTCACCAGAGAACCACCTTCACTTCTATTCCCTTACATTGGAGTTCAATATCATTAACCAACTGTTCATCCATCTCTATCTTCTATGTATCTCAAAGTCCCCTTATTTTGTTTTATAAGCCTCTAATTTGACTTTTAGGGGTCATAAGAGTGGAGTCATACAGTATTTATCCTTTTGTGTCTGGCTTATTTCACTCAACATTATGTCTCCATGGCTCATCAATATTGCCATGTGTGTGCTTCAGGATGTCATTTTGTCTTACTGCTGCATATATTCCAACGTATGTATATACCACATTTTGTTAATCCGTTGGTCTGTTGATGGGTGTTTGGATTGTTTCCATCTTTTGGTGATTGTGAATAATGCTGCTATGAACATTGGCATGCAAATGTTTGTTTGTGGCACTGCTTTCAAGTAGTACTACTGCTGGGTCATAGGACAACTTGAAATTTTGTTTCCTAAGGAACTGCCAAACTGTTTTCCATGGCAGCTGTACCATTATACATTCCCACCAGCAATGCCTAACTGTCCTAATTTCTCCACATCCTCTTCCAACATTTATTGTTTCCTGTTTCTTTAATAGCAGCCATTCTTATCGGTGTGAGGTGGTATCTCATTATAATCTTGATCTGCATTTTCCTTATAACAAATAAAATAATCATCTCTTCATGTACTTTTTTTTTTTTTTTTTTTTGCATGGGCAGGTGCCAGGAATAGAACCTGGGTCTTCAGCATGGCAGGTGAGAATTCTGCCTGCTGAGCCACCATGACCTGCCCTCTTCATGTGCTTTTGAGCCATCTGTATACACTCTTCAGAAAAATGCCTATTCATATCTTTAGCTCATTTTATAATTGGGTTGTTTGTTCTTTTGTTTTTGGGTTATATGATTTCTTTATGTGTTCAGGATATCTAACCTTTGTCTGATGTGTGATTTCTAAATATTTTCTCCCATTGAATTGGCTGCCTCTTCTTTTTGACAAAGTCTTTTGAGGTGCAGAAACATTTGATTATGATGAGTTCCCATTTATCTATTTTTTCTTTTTTGCTTGTGTTTTGGGTGTAAAGTTTAGGAAGCTGCCTCCTATTACTAGGTTTTGAAGGTGTCTCCCTATATTTTCTTCTAGAAGCTTTATGGTGTTAGTTCTTAGATTTAGGTGTTTGATCCATTTTGAGTTAATTCTCATATGGGGTAAGGTAAAGGGTCTTTTTCATTCTTTTGGCTATTGATATCCAATTCTCCCATGCTCATTTGTTGAAAAGACTATTTTGTCCCATTTCAGTGGATGTGGGGACCTTGTCAAAAATTGGTTGACCATAGATTTGGTGGTCTATTTCTGCACTCTCAATACTTGATTCCATTGTTCAATACTTCTATCTCTGTGCCAATACCATGCTGTTTTGACCATTGTGACTTTATAATAAGTTTAAAGTCAGGAAGTGTTAATTCTCCAAGTTTGTTCTTCTCTATAGGATACTTTTAGCTATCCGGGATCTCTTTCTCTTCCAGTTGAATTTGGTAACTAGCTTTTCCAAGTCTTCAAGTAGTTTGTTGAAATTTTGATTGGTACTCTGTGGGAATTTGTAGATCAATTTGGAAAGAATTGACATCTTAACTATATTGAACCTTTCTATCCTTGAGCAAGGAATGTCTCTCCACCTATTTAGATCTCCTTTGAGTTCTTTTAACAATGTTATGTAGTTTTCTGTGTACAAGTCCTTTATGTCCCCAGTTAAGTTGATTTCTAAATACTTGATTCTTTTAGTTGCTATTTTGAATGGATTTTTTTCTTTAACTGACTTAGTAAGGTCATTGCTTGTGTGTAGAAACATTGCTAATGTTTACACATTAATTTTATATCCTACCAACTTGCTGAATTTGTTTATTAGCTCAACTAAATTTTTTGTAGACTTTTCAGAATTTTCCAAGTATATATTATGTCATCTGCAAATAATGAAAGTTTTACTTTTTCCTTCCCAATCTAGGTGCCTTTTACTCCTTTGTTCTGCCTGACTGCTCTAACTAAAATTTCTAGCACAATGTTGAATAATGGTGATAACAGAGGACATCGTTGTCTCATTTCCAATCTTAGAAAGAAAGATTTCAGTCTCTCTCCATTGAACATGGTGTTGGCTATCAGCTTTTCATATATGCCCTTTATCATATGGAGGAAGTTACCTGTGATTCCTATTTTTGGAATGTTTTTATCAGAAATGGATGTTAATTTTGCCAAATGCTTTTCAGCATCAATAGAAATGATTCTGTGATTTTTCCCTTTCGGTTTGTTAATGTACTGTATTGCATTAATTGATTTTCTTATGTTGAACCATCCTTGCATTCCTGGTCTAAACCCCACTTGGTTTTGGTGTATAATTTTTTTAATGTATTGCTGGATTCAATCTGCTAATATTTTATTGAGAATTTTTGCATCTATGTTCATTAGGGAGATTGGCATGTAGTTTTCCTTTCTTATAACATCTTTACCCAGTTTTAGCATGAAAATGATATTAGCTTCATAAAATGAGTTAGGTAGTATTCCTTTTTCATCATTTTTTTGAAAAATTTGAGGAGTATTGATGACACTTTTTTTTTGAATGTTTGATTAAATTCCCCTGTGAAGTCATCTGACCCTGGACTTTTCTTTTCTTTGGAAGATTTTTAATGATTGATTAATCTCTTTACTTGTGATTTGTTTGTTGAGATCTTCTATTTCTTCCTGAGTCAGTGTGGCTTGTTTGTGTGTTTCCAGGAATTTGTCCATTTCATCTAAGTTGTCTATTTTATTGGCGTATAGTTGTTCATAGTATCTCTTATGATTTCTTTTATCTCTTCAGGGTCTGTGGTAATAGATACCTTCTCATTTCTGATATTGTTTCTTTGCACCCTCTCTCTTTTTCTCTTTGTCAGTCTTGCTAGTGGCCCATCAATTTTATTTTCTCAAAGAACCAACTTTTGGTTTTATTGCTTCTTTCTGTTGTTCTTGTGTTCTACCATTCATTTAACTCTGCTTTAATCTATGTTATTTCTCTTCTTCTATTTGCTTTGAAGTTAGTTTACTATTCCTTCTCAAGTTCTCCAGGTGTTCTGTTAAGTCCTCGATTTTGCTCTTTTCTTTTAATATAGACATTTAGGGCAATACATTTCCTTCTCAACACAGCCTTTGCTGCATCCCCTAAGTTCTGATATGTTGTATTTTCATTTTCATTCATCTCCAGATAGCTATTAATTCCTCTAGCAAGTTCTTCTTTGCCCCACTGGTTGTTTAAGAGTATGCTATTTATTTTCTATATATTTCTGAATGTTTTGATGATTATTTGAGGTTCAGCTTCATTCCATTGTGATCACGGAAGGTGCTTTGAATAATTTCAATTATTTTAAATTTACAAACACCTGTTTTGTGCACCAGCATGTGCTCTATCCTGGAGAATGTTCCATGAGTGCTAAAGAAGAATGTATATCCTGCTATTTTAGGGAATAATAACCTATATATGTCTGTTGGTTCAGATTCATTTATCAAGTTGTTTAACTTCTTTATTTCCTTTTTGATCTTCTGTCTGGTTGTTCTATCTATAGAGGAGAGTGGTGTATTGAAGTATCCTACTATTATCATTGAAACATCTATCTCTCCATTCAGTTTTGCCAATGTCTGTCTCATGTATTTTGGAACTCCTTGATTGGGAGCATAAGCATTTATGATTGTTATCTCCTCTTATTGAATTGTCCCTTTTATTAATATATTGTGTTCTTCTTTGTCTTTTATGATGTCTTTACATTTAAAGTCTATTTTGTCCGGTATTAGTATAGCTACTTTTGCTTTCTTTTGTTTACAACTTGTGTGGAATAACTTTTTCCATCCTTTCACCTTCAATCTATTTGTATTCTTCTGTCTAAGACAAGCCTCTTGTAAGTAGTGTATAGCTGGATTTTATTTCCTAATCTATATTGTCAATCTGTATCTTTTAACTGGTATGTGTAATCATTAACATCCAAAGTTATTACTGAAAAAGCATGTCTTGAATCCACCATCTTATCTTTTGGATTTTATTTGTCAGAGCTATAGATACTTTCCTTTCTTTCTCTTTTTTATCTTTTCCTTTTTTTTTTTTTTTTTGAAGAGTTCCCATTTCTTTCTTTCTTTCTTTCTTCAATGCACTTGCTTTAGGTGTAAAGTCTAGGAAACCACCTCCTAGTATAAGATTTATAAGATATTTCCCTATATTCTCTTCTAACAGTTTTATGGTCTTAGATTTAATGCTTAAGTCTTTGATCCATTTTGAGTTAGTTTTTGTATAGGGTGTGAGATATGGGTCCTATTTCATTCTTTTGCGTATGGATATCCAGTTTTCTAGGCACCATTTATTGAAGAGACTGTTCTGTCCCAGGTGAGTTGGCTTGACTGCCTTATCAAAGATCAGTTGTCCATAGATGAGAGGGCCTATTCTGAACACTCTATTATATTCCATTGGTGTTTTTTATCTTTTAAGAACACCCTTACTGGTACTCTTCAATTCTGTGCCTTTCTCCAGACCTCCATCTCCTGTCTTTTTTTTTTCAACTGGCAGAACTCACTTCATTATTTCTTGTAAGGTTGGTCTGTTGTTGATGAATTCTTTCAGTGTTTGTTTGTTTGTGCTGGTGTAGGGTGTGGGGCCCTTTGTGAACTTTCACATAGCTATAGTAGCAGGTTGGTGTTAAGCCTGCTTGGGCTGGGGCCAGATGTGGTCTAGCTGCATAGGTCAGTGCTTTCCCAGAGCGGGGGGCCATGCAGATCTGGGACTGCTGTAAACTTAAATACCTATGCACAGGGCTCAGTGGGGGCGGGGAGCAGAGTGGGCTGCATGACTCTATGGGTTGGGGGTGGTTTAGCCTGGGTATGGAGGTAAGCACCAGTAGCCTTTATGCACTGGCAACTGCCTGCAGGGGGCAGAGACTGGGAAATAGGGCTCATGAGGTATAGGGTGAGCACCTCCACTGGCCCTGGAGAGGTGGGTTGCGCTGTGCTTGGGATGGGATTGTGGGGTTGGTATGTGTGCAAGGCACTTGGAGTACAGGGAATTGGGAAGGGTGATGGGGTTCAGGTGTGTGGGGTGTGGGATGAGTCGTGGATCACAGTCCTGTGCTGGTGAGGGTAGAGCATTCCAGGAGCGTGGTTTGACTTACTTACTAGTCCCCATCTCCCCATCCATGGCTCCAGGCTTCGGCATTAAGCTGTTTGCACCAGCCAGACAGTTTCTCATTCTTTGCTTCTCAGTTCTTTAGCTTTTGCCACCAGGACCACCCTATGTGGTATAGAAAAATGGACCCTGGAATCGCCCATCTCTGTTGACCTCCCATCTCTTCTCTAGCCATTCATTGGAGCAGGGTTGAACTTGATCTATCCTATTCCACCATCTTCCCAGAACTCCAAGACCCTTTATTTTTGTTGGATTAATCTCCCATCCTCTGACATACAAGTTCCTAACCAATAAGTATAGAGTAGTTGCTACTTCTTGCTTACTAGGTCCAATCAACATGATATCATCAATTTAATGGACCAGTGTGATGTCTTATAAGAAGGAGAAATGAACAAGGTCTCTGCAGACAGGGTTATGACATAGGGCTGGGTAATTGATACTCCCCTGAGTTAGGACAATGAAGGTTACTGCTGGCCTTGCCAGCTGAAAGCAAACTGTTTTTTGTGGCTCTCACAGGCAGCAATTGTGAAATAAAAGGATTTGTCAGATCAATAGCTACATCCCAGTCACCAGGAGTTATGTTGATTTGTTCAAACAATGATACCATACCTGGAACAACAGTTGCAACTGAAGTCACCACTTGGCTAAATTTACAATCATCCACTATCATCCTCCAAAACTCATCTGCTTTCTGCACAGACAAAATAAAAGATTTGAATGAGCATGTGGTGGGAATTACCTTCCCTGCATCCCTCAAGTCCTTGATGGTGGCACTAATCTCCGAAATTCTGCCAAGATGCCAGTTTTGCTTCTGATTTACTATTTTGTTATGTAGTGTCAATTCTACTGGTTTTATGTGGTCCTTCCTACCAAAATAGCCCTCACTCCACAAGTCAGGAAACCACATTGGGATTTCTGCCAGTTGCTGAGTGTATCTATTCCAATGATGCATTCCAAAATGAAGAATAAACATAGAATGGGTCCAGGCACCCACTGGACCAACTGTGAAATGAACCCGAGTTAAAACTCTATCAATAACCCATTCTTCATAAGCAGTCACTCTGACTGGTAGACCACAGTGATATTTTAGTTCTTGTTTTAATTTGCCAAAGCTGCCAGAATACCCTAAATTGATTGGCTTTTACAAAAGGAATTTATTAGGTTACAAATTTACAGTTCCAAGGCCATTAAAATGTGTAAATTATGCATCAGAAGGATGATGCCTGGACTCTGATGAAAGACCATCAGCATCTAGAGCGCCTTATCCAGCTGGGAAGGCATGTGACTGGCACCGGCTTATACTTGCTCCTGCCTTGTTACTTTTAGCTTCTGATTCCAGTGTCATTCTCCGTGTGTCCTATGGGTTATCTCTTAATATGTCGAGCATATTTCTCTCTCCAAGAATTCTGTGGGTCCTCTCTTAGCTAGTATCTCCTGGGATGTTTCCTGTCTCCAAGCATCTGTGCTTTCTCCAAAATGTTTCCCTCTTAATGGACTCCAGTAAGCATATTAAGATTCACCTTGAATGGCTGAGATCACCTCTCCATGAAAACATCCTAATCAAGAGGTCCCACCAATAATAGGTCTTCCCCTACAAAATTGGATTAACAGGACATGCCTTTTTGGGGGCACAAGTAAACCACCCGAAGGCTGGGAATTGATTAATAGGCCATGACACTCTGTTTTTGTAATTCAAGTTAGACTTTTGTTCACTTGATCTAGAACATCTATCCTTGTACAGATAAAATAACAATTTAGTACACTGCCTATTCTTTTTACTTCTAGGTACTCCATGATCTACTAGCAAATACCATTGTACCCCTTAACTACACAAAACTCTAAGGTGTGAAAAAAGCTGTCACCCACAGCCTTGCCTCATATAAGTGTATGATGAGGAAAATCAAATGGTGATATTATGCATCTCTATTGCCAATTAATGCCATGAACTGTCAGTTCTATCTTGAGTATTGGACATATTATCATTAGTGCCTTTGAATCTAATCAGAGTAGAAAACCAATAGCAAAAACCCATCTTTTAAAGTTTTTTTTTTATTGTATAGTATAACATTTATTCAAAGCAAAGAAATAAAAGAGCAATAGTGTCCAAAGCACTCTTCAACCAGTAGTTACAAGACAAATCAGAGAGTTTGTCATAGGCTACCATATGATCCTCTCATAATTTTCCTTCTAGCTGCTCCAGTATATAGGAAGCTAAAGGGTTTAAATATTTTTTATCATCACAATTGAATTTTTTTCCTTCTTTTTTTGTGAAAAATAACATAAATACAAAAAAAAGCTATAAATTTCAAAGCAGAGCACAATTAGTTATAGAACATATTTAGACTTTGACATGGGTTACAATTTCACAGATTTAGGTTTTTACTTCTAGTTGCTCTAAAATACAGGAGACTAAAAGGGGTATCAATTAAATGATTGAGCATTCATATTCATTTGTTAAATCTTATCTTGTTTGTTTAACTCCATCATCACCTTTGAACTTTTCACCCCTCTCTTTATGGGTGTTTGGACTATGGTGATTCTAACTTTCATATTGGAAGGGTCTGTCACTAATATGGGGTAGGGAGATGGAACTATCTAATATTCTGGAGAAACTGGGATAGTTTTCAGGACTTATTTGGACCAGGAATCATCTGGAGATTGTAGGTTTCTGGAAAGTTACTCTAGTGCATGGAACCCTTGTGGAATCTTATATATTGCCCTAGGTGTTCTTTAGGATTGGCTTGAATGGTCCTAGTTGGAGGTTATGATAGGTAGCAAGGTCTAACTGAAGCTTACATAAGAACAACTTCCAGAGTAGCCTTTTGACTCTATTTGAACTCTCTCTCTGCCACTGATACTTTATTAATTATACTTCTTTCCCCCCTTTTGGTCAGGATGGAATTGTTGATTCCATGGTGCCAGGTCTGGATTCGTTCCTGGGAGTCATCTCCATGTTGCCAGGGAAACTTTAACCCCTCAATGTCATATACCATGTAGGGGGGAGGGCAATGATTTCACTTGCAGAGTTGGGCTTGGAGAGACTGAGGCCAGATCTGAGCAACAAAAGAGGTCCTCCAGAAGTAACACCAGGGCATGCCTGTAGGTAGTCTAAGCTTCCGTGCTATCCAGATAAACTTTACAGGAGTAAGCCTTATGATCGAGGGCATGGCCTATTGATTTGGGTGTCCCTAAAGCTTGACACAGTATTAAGGGATTCCCTGATGGTAAGGTTTAATAGTTCTATGTTTTTCTCCCATCCCTCAGGGGATTTTGCCAATACTTTTTGATTACCTGCTTAATATACTCTAGGATGTATCCAGACTTTACAATAATCTATACAGGATTAAAGGACCTCTTTCTTATTCTATGCTCCCTGTATTTCAATTGTTCAAATGAGTTCTACAGATAGATTGACTTAGATTATGCACTACAGAAAATTTCAGTTTCAGACCTAACAAATCTTTCTTCCTTTGGTCCAAAGAATTTGTATGGTTCTGAAATATAGATGCTATCTTCCTTACCCTTGTGTTCTGAATTACTTTAACCCCAACCTGTTTGGCCTCATTCTTATCTCTGAATATCAGTTTATATATACAAAACAGCCTCTGAAAATCCAGAAATAATCACCACTCCAGACTTGATGTGTCTGCTCTAAAAGCTTACAATCTAGGCATGTATTTTCTTATAAACATTTTCGAAGAGTGACCATACCATTCTTGTTCTTTTGTTTGTGGCTTCTTTTGTCTCACCAAATGTCCCACATGTTCATTTACATTGTTGCATGCCTCAGGACTCTATTTCTTTTTGTAGAAGCACAACCTTTGTCCATAAGTATACATCATCGTTCACCAATCTACTTCTCCATCAGTGCATCCTTCAGCCACCTGCATTCATCGGGCATCACGTAGGGGGAACAAAGTCCACAGTCCATCAACCTTCTCAATTTTGGATAATTTTGTTGTTCCCAAGAGAAAGAAAACCAATAAACACACCCTTGCCAAATAGGAAATCCAATCCTCCTCTTAACTCTCATCCCTCTCCCATTATTTACTCTGCTGTTGCTGCGGTAGTGCTGATGGTTTCCTTTTGAACATAGCTCATAGCATGCTATAGCAGTTTCCCCTGTACCAAGAACTTAAATATTCTTTGTGCAAGAATCAGATCTTTGGGTGGGCCACGGTGGCTCAGCAGGCAAGAATGCCTGCTTGCCATGCCAGAGGACCTGGGTTCGATTTCTGGTGCCTGCCCATGTAAAAAAAAAAAAAAAAGAATCAGATCTTTGAAGTAATTCTTTTGAGAACTAATTCATATTTCTAGTGTTAACCCATGGATCACATAGGTCTATACAACCCCTTTCAATGTTGTTCATCTTCAATATGGTAATATTACTTATAGGCATACTAGAGAATCACCTTCACTACCTATTTCCTTACATTGGCGTTCAACCTCATTAGTAATGGTTTACCTATCTCTAGCTTCTATGTATCTCTAAGTCCCCTATATTCTGTATTATAAGCCTCTCATTATATCTTTGTGCTGATCACAAAATTGGAATCATACAGTATCTATCCTTTTGTGTCTGGATAATTCCTCTCAGCATTGTGCCCTCAAGGCTCATCCATCTTTTCTTGTGCTTCAGGACGTCATTTTGTCTTACTGCTGCATAATATTCCATCATATGTATATACCACATTTTGTTGATCCACTCATCTGTTGATGGGCATTTGGTTTGTCTGACAGCTAGCAAACTGGAACAGATTTTTGTATCTGAGGATTGGGATGCTGCTGTGGCTTGCAAATATCAAACATGTTGGAGCAGCTTTTTAAATGGATAAGGGGAAGAATCTGGAGGAGTTGTGAGAAGCCTGATAGAGAAGGCCTAGAATGCTTTGAAGAAACTGTTAGTAGAAATGTGGACTCTAAAGATACTTCTGACCAGTCTCTCGAGAGAAATGAGGCACGTGTTATTGCAGACTGGAAGGAAGGCAATCTTTGTTTTAAAATAGCAGATAATCTGACAAAATTGACTAGTGGCTTTGGCTGGAAGGCAGATTTCAAAAGCCATGAACTTGGATATTTTGCAGAAGAGATCTCCAAATTAAATGTAAAAAGAGCAGCCTGGTTTTTCCTCACAGCTTATAGTGAAATGCGAAAGGAAAGAGATAAGCTGAGAACTGAACTCTTGGATACAAAGAAACCAGAAAGTGAAGTTCTGGAAAATTCTGGGCCTCCAGGGAGGGAGACCCCAGAGAATAGTGCCCCACATGAGGTCTATGGCCAAATGTGAAACCAGTCAGCCATTTCAGAGAAAGCCAGGATTATACATGGAGTTATCCAGGAAGGATTTGTGGAAACTCCTTATTTCTGATGGGCATGATCCAAGGTTACTGCATAGAAAGCCAACAAGAGTGTTGTGGCATCTGTATAAACAGAGCTGCTGCCAGTTAGGACTGAGAGGGACAGAGAAGAGACACATTGAAGGAAAAATAACTTCAGAGGCAAAGCCATTGAGGCTGGTGTCTGAAGTCAGGAAGCCTCAGGCAGAAAAGCAGACCCACCCAAACACATGAAAAGGGTGAATTTGCCCCAAAGGCAGAGAATGGGCTTTCCACCTCATTGCAGTGGAAGAATTATGCTGCTTCAGGCCTTGGAGATGGTGAAGCACATTCCCTGGGGTTTGGGGAGAGCCTGGCTATCACCACATGGAGGGGTTGAGCATGTGCCCTGGAGATGGCAGAGAGCTCGGGTGCAGACCCAATGCTTGGAGAGGGTGGAGCAGAGAAAAAGGTTGTCTCCCCAATGTCACCCAAGGTTGCATTCAGAGAGAGGCAGGTCTCTGCGTAGGCCCTTGGAAAAGGTAGAACTGCTGCTTTCTAAAGCCCCAAAGATAAATGACTCTCAGACTTTAAAATCTAATGGATTTTGCCCATCAGGTTTTCGAAACTGTATGGGTCAGGTGACCCCTGTGTTCCTTACTCCCTATGGAAATGTTTATATGTATCCTATGACTGTTCCTCCTTTGCATGTTGGCAGCATATAACTTGTTATGAGTTTTTAAAGGTCCAAAGCCAGAGGATAATTTTGCCTTAGAACAGACCATGCCTGTAACTAACTCTGATAGGAGTTTGTACGTCTCTAACTTTGTATTTCATGTATATTGCTACTGAAATGGTTTAAGGCTTTCTGATATTATTATGGAATGAATGTGTTTTGCATTTGGAAAGAGCATGTCTTTTTTGGGTCCAAAAGGTGGAATGTGCTGGTTTGAATCTATGGTGGCCCCCAGAAAAACCACATCCTTTAATCCTCATTCAATATTGCTGGGTGGGAGCATTTTGACTGTTCCCATGGAGATGTGACCCACCCATTTGCTGGTGGTAACTTTTAATTAGATGATTTCCATGGAGGTGTATCTCTACCCATTGAAGGTGGAGTTGCTTACTAGAATCCTTTTAAAAGAGAAAACATTTTGGAGACAGTCCTTTTTGTAATGCCACGAGAAAGCCAGCAAATGCTGCCATGTTCATCACGTGCCCTTCCAGCTGAGAGAGAAACATTGAACATCATTGGCCTTCTTGAACCAAGGTATCTTTCCCTAGATGCCTTAAACTGGACATTTCTATAGACTTGTTTTAATTAGGACATCTTCTCAACCTTAGAACTGTAAACTTGTAACTTATTAAATTCCCCTTTTTAAAAGCCATTTCATTTCTGGTATATTACATTCTGGCATCTAGCAAACTAGAACAGTTTGTTTCCATATTTTGGTGATTATGAATAATGCTGCCATGAACAATGGCATGCAAATGTCTGTTTGTGTCATTGCTTTCAGTTCTTCTGCATATAAACCAAGTAATGCTATTGCTGGGTCATGGGGCAACTCAATATTTAATTTCCTAAGGAACTCCCAAACAGTCTTCCATTGTGGCTGCATGATTATACATTCCCACCAGCAGTGCATAAGTGTCCCAGTTTCTCCATATCCTCTCCAACATTTATAGTTTCTTGTTTGTTTAATAGCAGCCATTCTTATAGGTGTGAGGTGGTATCTCATTGTAGTCTTAATCTGCATTTCCCTTATAGCCAATGAAAATGAGCATCTCTTCATATGCTTTAGAGCCATCTGTATTTGCTCTTAAGAAAAATGCCTATTCATATCTTTAGCCCATCTTATAATTGCATTGTTCTTTTGTTGTTGAGTTGTATGATTTTTTTGCATATACAGGAAATCAAACCTTTCTCTGATATGTGATTTCCAAATATTTTCTTCTATTGAGTTGACTTCCTCTTCACCTTTTTGACAAAGTCATTTGAAGTGCAGAAGCATTTAATTTTGAGGAGTTTCCATTTATCTTTTTTTGCTGTTGCTTGTGATTTGGATATAGAGTTTAGGAAACTTTATGGTACTGTTCTCATATTTAGGTGTTTGACCCACTTTGAGTAAATTTTTGTGTAGGGTGTAAGATGGGGTCCTATTTCTTTCTTTTTTTTTTTTTTTTTGGCTATTGATAACTAATTCTTCCATGACCAACTATTGAAAAGACTATTTTATCCCAGTTCGGAGGATTTGGGGGCCTTGTAAAAAATCGGTTGACCATAGATTTGGTGGTCTATTTCTGTACTCTCACTTTAATTCCATTGGTCAATGCTTCTGTCTTTGTGCCAGTACCATGCTGTTTTGACCATTGTAGCTTTATAATAGATCTTAAAGTCAGGGAGTGTTAATTCTCCCACTTTGTTCTTCATTTTTAGGATGCTTTTAGCTATTTGGGGTCTCTTTCCCTTCCAGATGAATTTGGTAGTTAGCTTTTCCAAATCTTCAAAGTAGGTTGTTGGAATTTTGATTGGTACTGTGTTGAATATGTAGATCAATGACAACTTAAGCATTGTATGAATGATGTAGAAGGTTCCATGTTTGCCCTGAAAAATAATCTTATTTTCTGTGGTCACAGACTTGAGATCTCTGAAAACCAAACAGACCCTTACTGTGCAAGTAGCAGATTTGCAATGTAAACTGAAATTTCAACCTTTCAGAGTGCCTGCTGTTAAAGTAAGGACTTTGATTGGAAAAGACTGGGATTGTGATAAATGCATTGGAGATACATGGCTTTATAATGATGGCAATGGGGAGATGGAATTCCTGGAATCTGCTGAGCTTTTGCTAGACAGACCTGTAATGGACTGCCCTAAAGAAAGATCTTCCCTACCTCCAGCCTGCCTCGAGGAGACAGCTTCCTGGCCTGTAGTCAGCCAAGAGCAGTCTTCCATCCAATCTACACTTAATGAGATAGACTCTTCAGTGCCTGTTAACCCTGTAACCATCGTCCCTGGGGAAACAGCCCTCACTTCTCTGTCTGAAGGACTAATCCTGTTTCACCAGATGAAACTGTAATGGAATGCCCTGAGGTAACTGTCTTGAAAGACACTTCTATTTCTTTTCATGATCTGTTCTCACCATCCCTCTTTTATTCAAGACCTATAATTAGACTAAAGTCCCCCAAAACCCCAAAAGATGAGGTATAAAGTGTGACCCATAAAGATGTATGCCATACTCCAAAAGAACTGCATGATTTTCCAATATATATGGATAGATCTGAGGGGAATATATGTGGGAATGTATAATAAGGGTGTGGGTTAATGATAGAAGGGATATAAAAATGGATCAAGCTGA
>PVIY010034961.1:0-26713 GCA_004026745.1 Myrmecophaga tridactyla
AATGCTAGTGATAAATGAAAGCAAGGGGTAAGGGGTATGGTATGTATAATCTTTTTTTCTCTATTATCGTTTTATTTCTTTTTCTGATGTCTTTTTATTTCTTTCTCTAAATTGATGCAAATGTTCTAAGAAATGATGAATATGCAACTATATGATAATATTAAGAATTACTGATTGTATATGTAGAATGGAATGATATGCTAATGTTCTTTTGTTAAGTTTTTTAATTAATAAAAAAGTTTAAAAAAAAAAAATGCCTCCAGACATTGCCAAAATCTCCCCTTGGGAGCAGGACTGGCCCTGGTTGAGAACCATTACTCTAGAGCTGCCTCTAAAAGAGACAGAGGGATGAAGAAGCTGTAAATATTCCCCACAGCAGAGCAGGATGGTGGGAGAGTAATCTGATTAGACTGATCTACACAAAGGCAGTTGACAATTAAATCACTTAGTAAACCTGTAATCCTGAAGCCCCAGTTGTGTGCTTGGTATTGTGTTAGAGCTGGAGAATGCAAAGGTGAATGAAAATGACCCTAGCTCTCTAAGCAGCTCAAGGAAATGGGTGTTTTGACTGGGGCCAGATAACTTTCCCTTAAATTGTACTAACTGGGTCCCCCACCTCCACAGTTGACAGTGTGACCCCAACCTTTGAAAGAATCTGGGTCTGACGGTGTCCTAGGTGTGGGCAGAGAGCTAATCCACCTGGATCTACAGGTCTGGGGTCCGTATTAGGGAAGGACTTGGGAGGTGAGTGGCTTGATTAAAAGCCTTCCAGGCTTTAATGGGTTTTATTTAGTTTTTAAATTTTCATTTAATTGATCTACGTAGGTAATGAGGAGGGGGCTGAGGCAGCAACTGGAGAAAAGACACGTAGATGTGGTTGAGCAGGAGCAGAATGAGGCCAGCTTGCCTGGGCAGCAGAGCAAAGCAGGAAACAAGCTTGGCGTGTGTGTGTGTATGGTGGGGTGAGAAATGCCAGCTAAATGCTGTAGACCTGGGTTTTGCGAGCTGTCAGCTGGGAAAATGCTGTCCACCTCCGTTAGGTTCATGAGAAATGATGTCAGTTGAAATGCTGGACTGCTCCAAAGAAGGTTATTGTTAAGGTCCCTGTGAGGACAGTCTTTATAGGCAATGGGACCTTTACTTTATTTGATAGAAAATAAGGGGATCATTGGAGTCAGATTTTGAGCAGGGGAATAATGTGGGAATAGAGTTTAAGGAAGCATTTTCTGGAAATGGTATTTAGGATGAGTAGAATAGCAAGGAGCTAAGAGGGAGGAGTGACAGGTTGAGTGGAGGAGAGGCAGGTGTGCCTGACCAGCTCCCCTCTCCCCATAGGACACAGGGGTGCCGGCAGTGGGAGGGGAACATGGTTGGAGGAAGCATTGTTGGCCCCGATTTCTATGATTAATGGGCCACAGTTAGACCTTCTGGCATCCAAAATGATTCGAAGTGATGTACAGTATTAGAACAACACAAAACAGGGCATTAAACAAGCAAATGTGGATCACGACAGATTTACAAGGAATAAAGAAGTAGATGTTACCAGGCATCTGGGATGAATTAGTTACTGCAGCTGGTCATTAAACCTTAGCACTGAACTTTCTGGTAGCTTAGTTGCAAAGGGAGACTGTTGACTTAAAACCTAGAAATTTCTCTTTGCTTGATGGGATGTCCGTTTGAGAGAGTCTGGAGGGAAGAAACCATCTTTTGACTCTGGATCGAAGTATTATTTAGATCATTGTATGAAGGCACAAAAGCTCCAGGTTTTTAAAAAACACCCAAACCTTGTGAATAAGGGTGTTTCTTATATTGAGCCTCTTTGAAAAAATAAAGGCATATTTTAAAATCTCACCTCGGTGGTGTCATTTCTGTTTTAGCCAGGCCCTTTCTGAGCCTTGCAGGCTCCCTAGGGGTTGCGGGGAGGCCGCACCAGTGTGCAGGTATGTTTTATTGAAGTGGGTGTAGGCTGTCCCGCAGAACCCTGGCGTGAGGAGGCCCAGATGGGGCTCAGAGAAGCTGAGAGGAAGAGCGAGTTCAATGGTTCCTCTCTCTCTTAAGCCTGGCTGGTGGCAAGGGAGCTTGGATCTGGCATGGGTCACCGCCTTTCTGGGGGCAATTACGAGCTGAGCAGAACCTTGATGGATGGCTTGGGTTTTTAAGGATGTTCTTTGTTTTTTCTAACTATTAAAAGCTGCTTCTGTATTTTGTCGGCTATTTATAAATTAAAGTGTCCCCAGAATTATTAACATATTCATTAGATCTGTAGGAGCATAACGTTTAATAAATATGGGTATAATTTAGAAATTTAAGTATACTTTTATCCATCTTTTGAATAGTGATGTAATGATTTGGGAATTGAAATAAAAGGACAAAGAGGTAACAGTCACTGCCCTTCCTATCCCTGGTTACACCAGATGGTCGTTGTCATCAGTTTCTTGTGTTTCTTTCCAGGGATGGTTTGTGTGTGAACAAGTGCGTAGACACTGCAGGTACACACATTGTGCTCCACTGTGTGGTGACTGATTTAAACATCCCCTCCCGAATCCATATAGCGATAGTGAATTATTGATGAAGAGGGTCCATAAGCTTCGAATGAATGCCGAGAGCAGTTAAGGTAACGTTCTTTATGAATGCTCACACTGGCCATAGAAAAGAGAAAACAGTTTTCTCTGAAAGCCCTGTGGCTTCCAACCCAGCCCAGTAGGAGAATGACTGTAAATCTAAAACAAAGGGGGGACCTGGGAGGGACGGGAGAACTGAGCTCAGTTTTGGGCACGTTGAGCTTAGGGTAAAGACAAGAATGATTTGCTTGGGAAGAGGGTACTGGCAGGCGTGTGAGAAGGGAGAGTTGGGTTGGGAGCTTTGAGCTGCTTTAGATGCTGCCCATGGGTCTGTGGGGACCCGCAGAGCAGATGTTGGAGCCTAGGGAGGGGGATGAGGGCAGGGAGGGAGCGGGACCGGGGAGCTGGGTGGGTGCCCGTCACGGAGGACAAGTGGTCTTGAAAAATAATCTCCTCGTTAAATGAAACCCAGATACAGAACACCACACGAAACAGATGTATAGCTTTAATTAGTTTATTATAAGGTGAACTCTTGCAACTACCCCAAATCACAAAATAGAACTTTGCCAACCACTCTGGGCGTCCCAGTAATTCTCAGAAATTCCCATCTCAATTGCCTGCCTCTCTCCAAAAGTAACCTTTATCTGGCTTGCATAATAATCATTTCCTGTGTTTCTTTATAGTTTTATCACTCAAATATGCATCCGTTGATACTGATAGTTTAATATTGCCCAATGAAATTTTTACAAAAAGTCTCAGTTTTCTTCTCCCTCCTTCCCTCCCCTTGCCCCTAACAATGTATCTTTTGAAGAATGGGGGCATTTGACCTGTAAGTATGTCCAGATGTAATTTAATAGTACTTCTGTCCTCTGTATTTTCTGCAAATTGACCACTGATTCCAGAGGCTTAATTAGATCCCTTTGGAAGGCTCGAGGGTGTGTGTGCTCTTTCATCAGGATGCATCTAATATGTGGTGGTCTCTCTTTTTGTGCTGTCAGCAGTTGTTGATGCTCAATGCCTAGACTCACTAATTCACTGGGGTTGTAAAATGTGAAATTCTACTTCAATCATTTATTTTTAGTTCGTTCGCTGAAATACTTTCTTATTGTGGTAAAATATACCTAACATAAAATTTACCATTTAACCATTTAAAAGTGAACAATTCAGTAGCATTTAGTTTATTCATAATGTTGTACAAACTATTGGCACTTTCTAGTTACAGAAACACCATACCCATTAAGAGTTAATCTTCAGTGCCCCATCTCTGCTGTCCGTGGCAACAACCCGTCTGCTTTACCTAATTCATAGGAGTTACCTATTCTGGATAATTCGTATAAATGGAATCATACAATATGTGACCTTTTGTGTCTGGCGTCTTTTTATTTGGCATAATGGTTTTCAGGTTACTCTATACTGTAGCATATACCAGTACTTCATTCCTTCTTAAAGCTGAAAGATTGTATTGTACCACAGTTTGTGTTTATCCATTCATATGGTGATGGGCATTTTGGTTGTTTACAACTTTTGGCTTTTGTGAATAGTGCTGCTATGAGTTTGCATGTACAAATTTTTGTTTAAACACCTATTTTCAGTTCTTTTGGGGTATATACCTAGGAGTGAAATTGCTAGGTCATATGGTAATTTTATCCTTAACTTTTTTTTTTGGTATGCTGTATAGCGGGCTCACATTTCATACTTTTTCCATGTGAGTATCCCGTTATTGCAACACCCTTTGTTGAATTTTTGTTTGTTTTTTGGGAAGTGCATGGACTGAGAATTGAACCCTGGTCTCCTGCGTGGCAGGCGAGAATTCTACCACTGAACTACCCTTGCACCCCATCTTTAACTTTTTGAGGACCCACCCAATTTTTTCTATAGCGACTGTACCATTTTACCTTCCTAACATTTCTTATATTTCTTTTTTGGGGGGAGGTGAGGGTGGGTATATGGCCTGGGAATCGAACCAGGTCTCCTGCATGGAAGGCGAGCATTCTACCACTGAATCACCTGTGCACCCCTAACGTTTCTTTTTTATTAAAAAAAAAAAAAGATCTTTACCTTCTACATCTCTTAAGGTATTAGCTATTGTGCTTCTTTATTCTTATGCTCCTTGTATTTTAATCCTCACTTCTGAAATGATTTTTTCTTTTATTTTAAATTCTTGAGTTCTGTCAACTCATTCCTGAGTTCTCCTGATTCTGATTTAATTTTCCTTTCTTGTGTTGTATCATTTCTTTTATCTTTTATCCCATTTTGAAATAGTAGGTTACAGATTTGATCTGTTCTTTAGATATGTCTTTCTGACATACTTTCATTGTCTGTAGGGATATTGTTATTCAGCTCGTTAGTCTCTTTTTTCTTATAATACATTCTGCATGGGATCTGACCCTGATACTTTAATGTTGCTCATTTTTATGGGAAACTGTTCTCCTAGACTTTCAGAAGGAGACTTGATTCAGAGCTGTTTTTCGAACTTCATAGAGCTCCCTCATCCAGTGTTTTAGTATGGTATTCAGAAATGTGGCTGATTGCATTTGAAGATATCTGGGCCCTGTTCCCATCTTGCACTTTAATTTGGACTGTCTCTTTCCTTTGTCTTCTCACTTCTATCCTGCTGAATTTTGAAGTTTCTATCCTGAAGTTTCTCCTATCCTGGAAGGGAGTCCTAAGGGCCAGGTTAAGAGTTCATACAGACCTGCCTACCTAGACATTTTCAGTCAGAAACATGGGCTCATCGATTTACCCATGTCAGATTGGGTAGTACCCCTCCCAGTTTCAGCTGCAATTCCCAAACAGCCCATCATGCTTTCCGGTGAATAGCTGTTAGCTATTTTGGGTTCTCCTATTCTCAGGTTTATCAGTGCCTCATTGTTTCCTCCTACTCTCTGCTGTACAGAAAGCACTACTATACATGCCTTATGGCTATTAGTGATTTGTCCTCACCCACTTGTATTTTGGTGTTTGTGAAGTTTGTTCTTATTGTGTTTTTTTTTTTTTTCTTTTCTTTTTTTTTTGGCGTGGGTAGGCACCAGGAATTGAACCCGGGTCTCTGGCATGGCAGGTGAGAATTCTGCCACTGATCTACCACCCCCCATCTATTTTTGACATTGGTGGTTTTGTTGTGAATGTTGCTTTTGAGGTTTTTGTTTTGCTGTGTTTTTTAAAGATGGTTTAATAATTTAAATTTTTAAAAACTTTTGAGATAATTGTAGATTCACACACAGTTGTGAGAAATAATTCAGAGAGATCCTGTGTGTGCCCTTCACACATTGGTTATGCTATCTCTATGTGGGGTTTTTGAGATATTCAGAAAGCATGCCACTGCCACTGCCACTGCTCTCATCATCCTAGAATCCTCTCCCTATTGGTGATCTTGAAAAGAACTTCCTTAGAATTATGTTCACTAGAATGAGGTTCATCTGTTTTATAACAAAATCCCCAAACCAGTAGTGTATGGCTTAAAGATAGAAGCTTCTTTCACCGTGGTGTAAAAGAAATCTGAGATATATAATCCAGGGCTAGCATGGCAGTTCTGAGGTCAACAGGGACATGGTTCCCTCTCTCTTGTTGCTCTGTTGGTCTTAGCACATTGCCTCACAATCCAGAATGGCAGCTTGAGCTCTAATCATCACATCGGTATTCTAGGCATCAGGGTGGAAGGAGGACTGGAAAAGGGCTTGCCCTATCCTCTGTCCAGAAGTCTCCAACAGTCCTTTTGTGCTTACATTGAATTGGCCCAATTTAGTTCTGCAGCTAGCTACATGTAGCTTCTCAGTCAGGAAAATGAATTCTTTTACCCTAAGTAAAACTGGGGTTCTTTTCCTGGGAAAAAAAGGAGAGAGTAGATATTGGAGGAGATGACCCAGAAATGAATGGGTTTTCCCTGCTATGTGCCTGAACGTAAACTTACAGAAAGTGAATAAATATGCAGGAAGCTAAAAGGACATTTTGAGTATGATTTTAATCTTAACATTTTCCTTATTAAATTTGTGCTGTTGTGCAAATAAAAACAATTCAGTGCTACGAATTAAACTTTTGCTCAGTGCAGATCTTCAATCTCTTGGCTGTGGTGTGGCGGGGAGGGAAGAGCTGGCTCTCCTTTCTACCTCTCCAGCAGTACTTCCTGAGGCACTGCCTGCAAATATGGTAAAAGCGCCAACCCCCGACTATATTCGAGCTGTGATGAGTGTAGACTTAGAGTTCATCAGCTTATTAACTTCGTCTTTTTTGATAGGTGACCTTTAACGTAGCCTTTAAAACACACCTCAGTGGAGAGAAGTCGGGGGCAGAAGGGTGAGGCTTTTACATTTTCATACTGAGGCTAAGATGTCTTCATGAGAGTTGTTGGAGTTCCCTGTTTTACTAGAATCAAAGAATTGGGCTGAGTCTAAGTCTGATGTTGAGTTGGAAACATCAGTAATGGACCCAGTCTCATGGTATTGGGTGGCTGGGACGAGGAAAAGGTACACTCTCACTTTGCCATTGTATTTTTGTGTTCTTGCCTTTATTCTAAATGGAGAAATTCTAAGCCATTCTTTATGGATTAAATGGGTATTTGTTTTGGAACATTGGAGGGTTTCAGATGGTCCAGGTACTACCACCTGGACTTAGAGAAGCGCTCTCTGTACTTCTTGGAGTCCTTTGCTCAACTCTTGTGCTGAAAGGTCTAACTTCACTGTATTTGTGCTGTTAGCTCTGGGGATGTATATCCCTTCTGTGATGGTTCATGTGTCAACTTGGCCAGGTGATGGTGCCCAGTTGTCTGGTCAAGCAAGCACTGGCCTAACCATTACTGTAAGGACATTTCGTGAACTTAAATCCATCAATCAGTTGATTGCATCTATGCTTGGTTAATCTATGATCAACTAAGGGGAATGTCTTCCACAATGAGAGAATTCAATCAGTTGGATTTAATCTAATCAATTGAAGACATTTGAGAGGTAAGGACTTCAGCAGTCACAAGAGAGAACTTTTGTCTCTACTTCAGCCAGCCAGCCTCTCCTGGAGAATTCACTGAAAACTTCATTGGAGTTGTTGATTTGCAGACTGCCCTATGGAATTTGGACTTGTGTGTCCCCACCGTGAATGAAATACTTTTATAAAATCTCATGTTTACAGATATCTCCTGTTGGTTCCGTTTCCCTAGAGAACCCTGACTAATATACCTTCCAAAAAATAAAGTAGAGTGGCACCATAGAGGCTAATATAAATTGCCTTTCTATGCAGTCCTCAGAAACATAGGAAAAACCTTTTGACTCCTTTGTTTTTAATTCCAAGAATGTTTTGTTTCAGAATTATTTTGTGTTTTTCAAAGAGTAAAAATAGAAATAATGCTTAATTGGAAGAGATACTAAGGTCTGGATGCTCTAATTACCTATATCTGATTTCCGCCCAACTAAAATCAGTAATGTAACTAATCTCTTGTTACTGTTTTAGCAGAGGGAGTTTGTTTAGGTCTGTCTGTGGGAACACAAATTAAGTCCTTTGGTCAGAAACATTCAGAATCTTTGCTTTCAAGAGAAATCATTCTCTCCTAAGTAGACAGTTTATCTCTAATAGAACAATAGTCTAGGCCTTCAATTTCTCCACTGCTTCTGCTGTCTTGTCATTTTCCCTTGTTCTCTGTCCTTCCTGAACTTTCCTTTTGCTTGTTTGAAAGCTCAACATTCTAAATTCCCCCTCTCCTTTAGACCACAGAACTTTTTCCACATTTGCTTTCTATGTTTGCAAGGAAGTTGTTGATGGTCTCCTCCTTGGACCACTCTTTTTGGAGGCGAAGCATGCAGTCATGCCAATATGGGTTTGGATTTCAGTGGCAATGGGTGCTGGGAAGCCTGAGGGGACAGGAACAGGTGTGCGGCCTCCCAGGGAGTTAGGTGGCTTGCTCAGTTCTGATGGTCCCTTTAGGAGGTACCCGGGTCAGGGCACGGAGCCTGGTGTGTGGCTGGCACTGCAGACATTGCTTTTGTTGAGGGAGTCCAGGTCAGAGCTCTGAGATGGTGGCACCTGTGATCCCCTCACCCGCACGTGTTTTTGTCTCATCCGCCTCTGCTCCAAGTTTCTACCAAAATAAGGTAAAAGTATGGGCACTTTCCGTTATAAATATATCATGTGTACCTGGCATCCTTGTGGCCCCCTCTGAAGGGATGTGTTTGAGTGCCCCTGAGTGTGTCTGATGAGGGAGAATTAAGAATATGTGAGTCACGTGGGAGATGATGCTTTCAGGACATGGCCAGCTCTGCTCCCTCCTGGCAGCCTGAGTGGAGGGGTGGGGGAAGCTGAGGCATCCCCAGATGTGAGGGGGGACATTCCTTAGCTGCGTGACTCAGATATCTGACGGCATCAGACTGGAGTGTGACCAGCCCAGTGGGACCAGTCTGTCTCTGCCACAGGGGCTGGAGGCTGGAGGCTGGGGGGCTAGGGCAGGTTTCACCTTAGCCATGCTGCCAGCAGGAGTGTGGAAATTTACACACCACACATACAGCACATCCATTAATTGTTTTTATGATAGTTTTATTGAGATATAAGTCACATAACATGAAATTCATCCCCCCTTTTCAAATTCAGTATTTTCACCATAGTCTTTTTAAGTATATTCAGAGTTGTTCAAACATTACTACTATTTAATTTCAGAACATTTTCTTCAATTCCCCCAAAAGAAACCTCATATCTGTTAGTAGTCACTTTCCAATGCCCTCCCCAAGCTCTTGACAACCACGATTCTTTCTGTTCTGCTGAAATTTCACATGGATGGTATCATACAATATACAGACTTTTTTTTTTTTTTAATTTGCATATGGGCAGGAGGCACCAGGGATCGAACTCCAGACCTCCAGCACGGCAGGTCGGAGCTCTGCCTGCTGAGCCATGGCAGCTGCCCAATATACAGACTTTTGTGTCTGGCTCATTTTATTTAGCATAATCTTTTCAAAGCTCTTCCATCTTGTAGCATGCATCAATAATTCTTTCTTTTTTTTTTGTCCAAATAATATTCCATTATATGGAATAGACCACATTTTGCTCATTTGCTCCTTAGTTGATGGACATTTAGGTTGGTTCCACCTTTTCGGCTCTTGTGGATAGTACTGCTGTGAACATCCATATATAAGTTTTTGTGTGGACATATGCTTTCCTACTTCTCTTGCATATACTCATTTAAAAAATTTATTTAAAAAATCCATTGGCTTCTTTAGGCAGGAATCTTTTAATCATGGCACCTTTGATGTCGTGATTGTTCACTTCTTACTCTGAGACCAGGAGAAGGCGACAGGAAGTGGCGGGCTTTGCAGCACATGGGAGAGAAGTACTGAGTCAGCCAGACTTTGCCTTTTTGTTTTCAAAATCTGGAACCTTGAAGCAGCTCCAGAGGGAGGAAAGGCATTCTTTTCTTGTTCTCCTTTTTCACCGTGGCAGCAGAGAGGCCTGCGTGAGTATATCCTCCTCATCACAGATTGGGAATCTCTGGGGACTGCAAAGACCAGTGTTCAGTTTGACTGCTGTCCTTTATGGGGATGTGGGAAACAGCCCAGAGAGGAGAGAGGACCTGTCCCGGTCCACAGCTAGCCGCTGGCACAGCCAGGACTAGAAGCCACTTTCCACAACAGCACACTGCTTCTCATTTGATGTGGCATGGTGGGGTCCCCTTTGTGCCACCTCCTTACTCTGTGTCTACAAAAGCAATGGCTTTGTGCGGAGTGGAATTTTGCATCTTTCTGAATATGAAGGCCTTTACAAACACGTTCCAGTTTTCAGAATATCCAAGCTAGTTTCCATCAGTTGAAGAAAACTAAATGTTTGCATATAGCAGCATCTTTTGTTTCACACCTACTGAGAGGCAGGTTTGCCTGGGCTAAAGTTGTGGTCAGTAGTGACACAGGTTAGAAACTTGAGCTGGCCAGGCTGTAGGAAAGCTCTCTTTGGTTGGACTTTGCTAAGTCATAACAATGAAGTGAAAACCTTTGAGGACAGTTCTTTTGGGAAGGTGCTATGGTGGTGCAGGGTACAGAATCCTGAGCTTCTCATGTCCTGCTCGGTAGAAATCCTCCAAGTCCAGAGATGGAGTAGGCCCTGGCTGGCCAGAAAAGTCCTGTACAAGTTGGAAGTTCTGGGAGAATATCTCTGTTCTAGTTTGCTAGCTGCTGGAATGCAGTACACCACAAACAGAATAGCTATTGAAAGCGGGATTTAATAAGTTGCTAGTTTACAGTTCTAAGGCTGAGAGAATGTCTCAATTAAATCAAGGCTATAAAAATATCCAAACTAAGGCACCAACAAGAGGTTACCTTCACTCAAGAAAGGCCGATGAAGTTCAGGGTTTCTCTCTCAACTGGAAAGGCATGTGGCGAACATGGCAACATCTGCTAGCTTTCTCTCCAGGCTTCTTGTTTCATGATACTCCCCTGGGGATGTATTCCTTTTTCATCTCCAAAGGTCTCTGGCAGCATGGGTTCTCTGCTTGGTGGCTGTCATCATTCTGCTCTCTCAGAATCTCAAGCCTTTTCCAAAATGCTTCCTCTTTTAAAGGATTCCAGTAAAGTAATCAAGACTCACCTGTAATGGGTAGAGTCACATCTCCCTCTATTCAAAGGTTAGTACTCACAATTGGGTGAGTCACATCTCCATGGAAATAACCTAATCACGTTTCCAACTCACATTATTGAATAGGGATTAAGAGAAACGGATTTCCCCACAAGATTGGAACAGGATTAAAACATGGCTTTTCTAGGGTATAAATCCTTTCAAACAGGCACACCCTCCTCTCCTCTAGGTGGTGGTTGGGGTTGGGCTGTCCCCTCAGCAGCCTTCCCAGCACACCCATTAGAATGAGACTGCGGAACAGAGTGGGCATGGCTTAAGGCACTTGAACCCAGGAGTGTGTTAGTGTAGAAAGAAGAGTCCTGGTTAGTTCACAAAACCCCATAATTCTTTTCCACCTTTTAAAGAAATGTCTCTCTGAGATTGTCTGTAGTTGACTGGCATATCTTCTGTTTGTGCCACCTGGTAATATTGAAACATTAGAAGCCTCCAGGTGTCAGAGCATTTGTACAAATGCATGATCTAAAAGAGAAATTTAGTATTTAGGGACTTGGCTTTCATCTTTATAATAAAATACATGCCTCAGTACAGAGTTTTTTTAAACATTCAATCATCATTAAAAACCAATGTAGATTTTAGTAAAAAAACACAAAAATAGTCATATGTAAAGGCTAGTAAAGTTATTACATATTTCATTAGAATACTTTGCTTTGTAAGTTGGTCTAGCATTAAGAGTTTTTCTAGCAAGTGTCACTCAAAAACACTTTAGTTTAAGGTAGGAATATTAGTAACGTCACTGGAATAGCCAAGCAGGTGATGAGAGGAGCTAGGGCTTGGTCCTCACTGCTGCCAGGGGACTGGGACTCTCTGGGGGCAGGGCCTGGGTCCTTAAACATCTTGTGCAGTGCCCTGAGCGGACTCACGCCCCATGCCTTCGGGTAACTGTAGCTGAGCCCTTGTCCACCTGTGCCAAGTACTTTATGTATAGGATCACATTTCTCCATATAGGTTTCACTGTGTTCCTATTTCTTGTCCCACCTGCTTTCTTTGGTGGTGGAGGTGGCAGAAAGTGTCATGCTGTGAGCCAAATTTATAGGCCTGGAATGCTTGCCACGTCCTCATAAAGGATATTGATTAAGTCTATTTAAATTTTAGTTTTCTTTTTTTTTTTTTGTCTATATTGGTCGCTAGATATATGACATCTTAATCTGGAATTTGTGAAGATAAAAAATGCAGATATAGATAAGATCATATTTAAAAAAAGAAAACAGAAATAGGAATAAAGCCGAAGAAGGACCAATATTTACAGAAGTCAGGATGAACAAAGAATACATGCTTCAGAAGGTCCCCGCAGAAGCAGCTGTGAGGACATTTTTATATGCCTATGAACATGTCAAGATATGCAACAGATGTGCTTCTTGCCCACATGGAGGGATTAAGTCTTGTTTGTGGCTGTAAGGTTCATGTATACTGGGAATTGCATAATAATTATTTTCCTTTTTCTCTTCTTTCGTTGGCTAAATGAAGTGAGTCTCTGTTTCTGTTTAAAATGTGGTATGGCATGTTTGCCTGCGGGGTCTAGTAGTTGAATCAGCTGCCCAGGGGTCGGTGTCCAGCTGCATTTAGCACGTAGTAGGTTCTTGATAATGGCCAGACGCTAAGTTCATTGAGGGGGTGCAGACTTTGATGGGCTTTGCTGTGCCCCAAGTTCATGTCATAGGCCTGCCTATTATTTTAAAGCCACATGTCCCTGCAGATGCTTTCAGAGGCAGTGGGAAAGGGACACCTGCTTTCGTGGAATGCTCGCAGTGCCTGGGGCTGGGCCACATGTCACTCATGCATGGCATTTAACAGGCGTTCTGGCTGCAAATGGACTTGCTGAGATATGGATTTAGGTTCCGAGCTGGATAGCTCACCATCCCATCACACCTCTTGCCTTGGTTTATTATTCTTATAATTTTGAGAGCCAAATTGTATAACCTTTGTAAGAATTTTCCTCTTAGAGCATTTCTTTGTGTGTCTGAAAATGCAGCCTTGGGCATGGTGGGGAAGAGGGTGGCTGTCTCTGTTGGGAGCCCCTGAGGCAGGATTTGGAGGGGGAGGTGTGCGCAGCAGGGCCCAAGATACCTCTTACCCGTGACACCTGGAGGAGCTGCGTTGGAATGTGCAAACTCCCTTTTTTTTTTTTTTTCCAAACTCCCTTTTTTGTAAATCTGCCCCTTCCAATTGGTCAGCCATTCTCCCCTTGGAATGATTTAATTTGCTCAGATTGCCTTTCTTTCTCCTAAAATCTGCTACCTGTACAGATTCGAAGCTTATTTGAGAGGCATCATCTGGGAATTGTGGAGTTGATGTTACATATTCTGGCTGCCAGCTCGGGAGTCAAAACAGCCTTTAAACCACGTTCACTGGCTGGTAATGAGGAAGGACTGTTGGCAGGAAGCCTTTAGTTAAAGGTCGGCTCACTGCAGCACTCACCGGCCATAATCAGTTTTCTGGTGAGTCCTCATCTGGGCTTCTCCCATCACCCATTTGCCCACCCACCACATACCCAGCAGTCAACACTCACTATGACATGGGCTTCTGTATCTCTGGAGAACTGAGGCTGTGTCTGAGTCTCGGCTCTGTACATGGGAGGCCCCCCGGGGCCAGTGGTGTACAGCACACGTGCATGATCCGAGGGGCTCACAGTGATAAAGACAGGCCTGCCCTTCTCTGGTTTCCCTCCCCGCCCTGCTCCTCTCACCCCTCCAGGGGCCGCTCTTGCTCCCCTTCTTCAGTTGCACAGGAACATGGTCCAGAATGACTTGTGGGGCTCTGTAAAGAGGCAAACATACGGCAAGGTCAGGGGGACTCTTGTGATGCCACAGAGCTTTCTACTGTGCAGCCAAATGAAGAATTGCTACTTTACAAATTCTCCTTTCCGCATCTCCACCAATTCATCGGTCCCCCTTAATTCTGCATCTGTTAAACAACATTCCCCTTGCCCTTCGTGCTCATGAGCAGTAATCAGGGTGGTTGCATATATCGGGACTTCATTATATCAGACTGCCCTGAGGCTTCAGTAGCACATCCGCTCCTACTGGTTTAGGAGCCTCCTACTTAATAGTTTTGTCTAATGCACATCATCATATGCCCTTAGGATTTAGTAGTACATCCGCTGCCAGCTTCCCACTGGGTTATGAGCCTCCTACTCAATAGTCTGTCTAATCCACATCACAGTCTTGCAAAATAGGTGTTACCACCCCCATTCATAGATTAGAAAACTGAAGCTCAAAATGTTTCCTAGACCTGGGATATAAGTTGTAGAGTGAGGACTTGAATTGAGGTCTAACTCCAAAGCTACATTCTTTCTGTATGTTAGGCTTTCTCACGTAACTCTACTTTGAGCTACTCCAACACTTTGTGTTAATTCAACAACATAGATCAGGATTTAGAGTTTGGACTGGCTCTGCCATTCACTGACTAGGACCTTGAATATCCTTCTAAACTTCCATCCCTCAGCATTTTCATCTGTAAAATGATGACAATAATAATACTTACCTTGTAGGGTTGTTGTAAACTGAGAGGAGGCTACTGGCCAATCTGTGATTGTCAAGTATTTCCTAAAACTCACAATTCATTCTTCATTTGATGTCTTACTGGGGAAGCAAAGATGTAAGGCAGATAGTGTGAGAACCGTTGGGTTGAGGCTATGTTAGACATGAGGTCTTGGCTGATCAGCTTCCTGTGGAGAAAGGGTACCTGTGATCCTGAGACCACCTCACAGAGGTTCACTTGATGACACCTTCTCTAGAGCCTCCAATCCCCTGTCCTGTCCATTCACCAACCTTTAAAATCAATAACAAGGTTTTATTTGTTCATTATTTTGATTAACCGTGGGGGAAAGAAAAAGAAAGGAAAAAGAATGGTGTACAAGATTTTGGGAATATCAGTGTAGAATCTCAAAGATGGTCATGGCCGTTGACTAAGAGGGCTGCCCAAACTGGACTCTTCAGCCTGGTAAAACTCAGTTTCAGTTGATAGGATGCACAGGGCAGGTCCTGGATCCACCTGGGTTGGTCCAAGAGAAAAATGTTTCAGAAGGTAAGGGTTTAACCCTCTAGGTGGGACTGGTGAGGATAGGACTGACGGGAGTTACAGGTCAGCAGATAGTTGCGGAGAATGAGGTGTTAAGGATGTGGGGAGGGGAGGATGGCAGCAGAGTTGGAAGATGTCTTCCAGAGACTCCTTGGCAGACAGAGGTGATTCCATCACTAGGGAATGAGGCCAAGACCAACATATTGATTGGCTTACACCCAGGAAATAGTGCCAGTGGTTACTTGGAATGGGGCTTGGATAGCTGGGGATGGGTGCCAACATAGCCCAGTAGTGGTCAGGAAGGACCCACAAGTAGAAATATTGGGATTTGGCCAGGGCTTTAGGGTGTTCATCACCAGGGAGGCCAAAGTTTATTCAGGGCCAGGAGCTAAGGCCAGGGTGTGTGGTGGACTGTCTGTTCGGAGAGGATGAGCCTCATAATTCTGACATTTAAGGGACTTATTAAAGGGCTGTGTAAGCTGAAAGTGAACAAGAGATGATTGAGGCAAATGGTCAGAAAGAGGATAAGTTGACAAGGTCATAGAATCATTAATTGTTATCACTGGGAGAGTGTCCTGAGACTCTTCTGGGGAGCCAGGCCTGAGAGCTTCGGTGTCTGGATTGAGGTGACATAACCAGCTACTGAAAGGAAAAAGACTTGAACTCAGGCCTTGAAGCTCCTGCCTCAGAGCTCCTCGGAGCTATTGCCTTAGAGCTTCTCCTTGTAGCCTAGCAAGTTTCCTCCCCTTCTGGGAGGAGGCCATCTCCACCCATTGTTGTCCATGAGAAACCTTCTTGGGAGTTACTTCTCCTTGAGTGTGGCTGGGGAGTATACTCGTCTTCTTCAGCCCTTGCTTTTTAAGGGATTTTTATTAAATAGTTAAGATGCTAGGCATAATATCCATAAACAAGACAGAGTTGCTGTTCTAAGGAGTGATGATAGCATAAGTTGGGACTTCCAAGAGTCTATGTCTGTCTTGTCTGTACCACTCTGATCAGCCTCCCCCACTCTCCTTACCTGGTTAACAACTTGCTGTGTTTCACCGTTCAGCTCAGTGCTTAGTCTTTCAGAAAACCTTCCTCATTTAGTCAGTCTGGTTGGGGTGCCCCATGTTTGTGTCCCCAGTCCCTGTGTGTGATTGTTGGCTTGCATTCTCCTCTCCCAGGCTCAGAGCTCCGTGACTCTTGTCCTCATATTTGTGCTCTCAGCGTGAGACACTGTGTCCACTGCAGGGTGTGATCTGCAGTTGAAGCTCAATAAATGTTTTCTGAGTGAATGAGTATTTCAGTGAGTCTCGAGAATTGAGCATCAGACACAGACTTTGGTATTTGTGCAGGGGTTTCGCTGGCGTGGCCTGGTTTGGGTTGTTCTGGCAGTCACGGTGGCAGCTTGGAGTAAAAGCAATACTTACTGCTTGGAAGGCGGTTTTGGTGATGGCTTGTCCCACTCTTAATCAAACTTCAAAATCAAATATCCCTCCGTTCTAAAGTCCCTGTTGACCTGGCACTTTTGCTGTTGGAGAAAAACAGTGTCAGAGCAACTATACACATGAGAGAGGAATGACTCGAAGGGCTGGGGTACTGACTGGACCCTCCACCTCACCATCCCTGCTGTGCTGCTGTGAACCTGCCTGAAGTACAACCTTATACATTCTTTCTTTAAAACAGCTTAATGAGCTGTAATTCAAATGCAGTACAATATAATTTACTCATTAAATACGCAATTCAATGGTTTTTAGTATATTCATAAAGTTGTGCAACTATCACCACAATCAATTTTCATGACCCTAAAAAGAAACTCTGCACCCATTAGCATTCATTCCCTATTTCCCCCCAACCTCCCCAGTTCCTGGGAGCCACTAATCTACTTTCTGTCTTGATGGCTTTGCCTCATCTAAACATTTCATTGTAAATAGATTCATACAGTATTTATCCTTTTGTGTCTGACTTTTTTCATGTAGCATAAGGTTTTCAAGGATCATGTTGAGGCGTGGACCAATACTTTGCTGCTTTTTATTGACAAATAATATTTCACTGGATGGATATACTAGTTTCTTTTAACCATTCATTCATTGAGAGACCTTTGGGCTTTTTTCCACGTTTTAGCTATTATGAATAAAGTGGTTATTATCATTCAGGTATAATTTTGTGTTTGGATATATGTTTTTATTTATTTTCAGCTTCTACTTAGGAGTGGAATTGCTGAGTCATATGATAAGTCCATGTTCAATACTTCAAAGAACTGCCAGACTATTTTCCAAAGCAACTGAACAATTTTACATTTCTACCAGCAATGTTTGAAGGTTCTAATTTCTCTGTATCCTTGTCAGCACTTTGCTATTGTCTGTCTTTTTTTATTATATCCTCTTACTGGGTGAGAAGTAGTATCTCATTGTGACTTTGATCTGCATTTCCCTAGTGGCTAATGATGTTGAGCATCTTTTCAAGTGCTTATTGGCCACTGTATATCTTCTGTGGAGAAATGTCTGTTCAAATCCTTTGCCAGTTTTTAATTGGGTTATTTTGTTTTTAAAAATTGTGGAATTTTAAGAATTCTTCACATGTTCTGGATATAAGCCCCTTATCAAATATGTGATTTGCAAATATTTTCTCACATTCTGTGCATTGTCTTCTCACTTTCTTGATGGTGTCCTGTGAAGCACAAAAGTTTTAAATTTTGATGAAGTCCAATTTGTCTATTTTTTTCAATTGTTCCAGCACCACTTGTTGAAAAGACTAGCCTCATACATCCTTGACAACTTATTAAATATTTTTAAAATTCTACTTCTAAAACTTGTAAATCCTTTTGTCAATTTCCTTGGGCTCTGCTTTAAAGAGAGTTATTAAAAATAATGTAACTCCTCAAAGGGGAATATTTATTATTATGTGATCCAGAATGAGGAATGAATTTATTTTGTCTGTATTTGAGACAAATATTCATAAATATATGTTTAACAATTGAAATATAGTTCTTAAAGACCACAAGTTCTGGGTTTTAGACATCTTGTTCCTAGTTTTCAATGGTTGGTTTTCATCTTATCCATGGTTAGTTTCCTATGTTTATTTCCTTGCTTGTTTTTGTTTTTTTGTTGACATAATACAGAGTACCCACATTTAAAATGTTTGGAGTGTAAAGTGGACTTTTAGTTTCCTTGGCTGCTCGAGCAAATACAATGCAATGGGTTGGATTAGACAATAGAAATGTATTAGTTCATGGTCTTGAGGTCAAAAGAATGTCCAAATCAAGGCATTATCAAGACAATGCTTTCTTCTTGAAGACTGGCATTCTGGGGTTGGTTGTTGGTGATCCTTGTCCTTGGCTCCACTGTCACATTACATTGCATATGGTGGCCTTTCCTGGCCTCTCCCTTCACTTCCACATTCCATTGGATTTCAGCTTCTTGCTGCCTGTAGCTTTCTTTCTCTGTCTGAATTTCATTCTGCTTACAAAGGATTTCAAAAATAGGATTAAGACCCACCCTGCTTGAAGCAGGCCACACCTTTACTGAAGAAAACTCAAAAAGTCATACTTAAATGGATTCATACTCACAAGAATGGATTAAGTTTAAGAACATGTAGTTTTAGAGGTTTATACTGCTCCCAGCCACCACACCCCTGTAGATTTATTTCAGCCACCTGGCTTGAGCAGACCACAAGAATGCTACATTTCTTAGTTAATTTTCTCAGTGGGAGAGGAATCATGATTCTGTGTCCTCATCCCCAAATGACAGCACTCTAACTTATTCCCAGCCTATTTGGCACTCTCCCATACCCACCCTGCTCTAATTCTAAAACATGCTGCCATTTCGGGAGTGGTCTGCCTGCCATCTTTCTCCCTTTGAAGACCACCTGCTCCAGGCAGTAGCTGCTCACTCTTGACCTGTCTTTTCTCATCCCCACTCCGATACTCCTAAAATAGATTTTGCCCTGGTAGGCCATCTGCAAGATGACAAATGGATCACTGGAATGGAGCAATAGGATTTGAGCTTCTCATCTAATGCATGCTGTGTGCTTTGTGCTTGCCTAATTATAACCAGGCTTGGCCCTCCCTCCCCACTCCCTTTTCCCCTCTCTTCCCCACAGGCAACAAGGTGGGGCTGTTAAAAGCCCGCTGGTTAGGAGGCATGGGGAACAGAAAAGCTGCTCAAACCACATCCTTTCTGTAGCTTTTTAAGAACAACTATGATAAGGGTTCTGTATAGATGCAAGGGCCTTGCAGATACAGGTGCATATCTGTATTTGGAGAGCAATTAAAAAAAAGCTATTAACCAAAAAACAAACAAAAAAAAACCTTTTAGTTCTAGTATTTAAAATTGAACTAAAGCTTATAGAACTGTGGCTAACTCTATGGAGAAAAAGGATACCATTCTTAAAACAAAAATAAAAATATTGCTAAATGCATATAGTTTAAAATTGGCGTGATTGACAGATGACCAGGAGTAAAATCAGATTCATTTTTAAACATCTGGGAAAGCTATCTGTGTGTCTTGGAAGGTAACTGTGAGATTTTCCCATGTAAAAGTAAATACGATGCTGGAGAAGAGATGAATTTATTTCCCCTAAAGCAAGATTTAAGGTGGAGAGAAGAATTTGCTCTTAAAGCAGTTTTATAAAAGTCAAAATAGCCTTTGCCAATAATCATTTCAGGTTTTCTGTTTTTATTAGAAGAAATCTGCTATGAAATAAAGTAAAGGTTAAAAAAATCTGGTTAGGTACAGAAGTCCAATACTAAACAGAGAATTAAAAAGCCAAAATGTAAAAAAGAATGAATGATATGAGAATTTTCTCATTTGCCCCGCCACACATTGCCATGGAAGGTGCTTCCTGGATGATGTGTGGGGTGAGGGGGTCCCCAGGGCCTGGCCTGAGCCACTGCCTGCCACAGGCATATGGTGAACCTTTGTTAAATGGAAGATACAAAGGAAGAGCCAGTGAAGGGCCGGGCCAGGAACAGAGGATTGCACCTTCCCTAGAAACTACAATTGCATGACGTAGACAGCTGGTTTTCAACAACAGTCATGAGAAACTTGTCAAAAAAGGTTGACTTTTCCTCCAGTTTTCCAACATCAGTAAAAAATTGTTATCAGGTTGTATTTGGAAAAAGAGACCTTAAGAAAAGGTGTCCGACCTACCCTGTGTTCAGCACCACCTCCAGAGCACATGCGCAGGGACTCCATCCCAGAGGTTTCTTTTATTTTTTTCTCTTGCGTAAGAATGTAGGAAGTATGGCACACCCTCACGGGGAACCTGGGAATATGGCTTATCAGGCTGTTACCCAGTCTGAATTCTGGAGCAGGGAGCCCCTTGCCACCTGGCAGGCCTGGGCGATGGTGGTTGCATACCTTGTGGATGATGAATTGCTTTTGGAGGAGTGATTGGCCATCCCACCCAGATCTTCATTTATCAAGAAGATAATGCTCCATCATGTTTGGGAGCCTGGATTTATGGGTTTTGTTCCAGGCCTGCGCAAAAGTTTACATTTATCCAAATACCTATGCTCCCGTTGTGCTCCAGTACTCAGCACCCTACATAATTTCATTTAAAAAATTATTTAAAATTGGGCATAGAGGAAAGTTTTACAGAAGGGTTCAGATTTTCAAGAGAGTGCCTCAGGGTTTAGCTTTCAACTGAGCACATTTCAATCCATAGGTCCACCTTATTTTGTAATTTAGACAGTTGCCAAGAGAGACAAACTGAAGGTGGAAAGAGAGGTGAGTAAATTGTAGAGTACCACACATAAGAGTAGTTGTCGGAATGTCCATGATCTCATGTACTCTGCGTGGTAGCCTAACAAGTGGGTGAGCTTATTCCTGTTTTAAGTTGAAGTTAAGTTTATTGAAATGAAATCTCCTACCACTAGAAGACTGAAAACCAGATCCTTCTGACCTCAAGACGTCCTGCTCTTTCTATTGTACTACTCCACCTTCCACAGTGGATAAAGGACCCACTTTATCCATGGAAGGGTAAGCCATGCATTTCTATCCATTATTATATTAATCAGAGCCAAAAGTACCAGCAATACCAAGCACTGCCACCAACAGTGCCAAAGGAGTCCCTGCCTCACCCAAGGCCACCAGCTGCCCGGCCACTTGTTCACCTGTGTCAGTTCATCCCCAGGCATTCATTGGTCCAATCAGAGTGCTGAACCCTGGGAAACGAGCCAGGAGCCCCCACTGGCTGCCTGTGATGATAGTGACAATAAAGATGAGAACAGCAGCTGCCTGGGTAGGACATTCCACATCATTCTCTTTAACTTTCACCAGCCACTGAAGAGGTAGTGATGGGGAAATGGAAGCTCACAGAGGTCAAGTTGAAGGTGTCAGGAGAGCACTCCGGCAGCTTGGGGCTCAAGAAGGGCTGGCTGACTTGTAGCCTCCTCTCTTCTGCCCAGCCCTCTGCAGGGGGAAGGGCAGTGGTCCTGCTCCCAGGCCATTCTCCTGGTTAAGACATTGACAAATGTAGCCAAAGGATCTGACCACAGGAGGGAGTGGGTTGGGGTCTGGGGAGCTGGGATTCAGAGGAGGGAGTATTTTGCACCCCCTGCCTGGGAGAGCCTCACTGCATTTTTAGGGGAGGTATGAAGCCCTCTGCTGAGTGCTCACTTGGAACTGTGACAGTGGAGGCTGAGGTGGGGCAGGCTCCGGTGGCCAGGCCAGTAGGGGAATAAAAGCCAATCAGCTGTCAAAATCCTGTGTTAGTACTAATTCGTTTTCCACATAGGAAAGGTTCTCACTTGATGTCTGTTTACTCTTATTGTGCATATATTTCTAGTAACTTTAAGATCCCATTTCTTAGTTCACAACAAATGAGCAGAATCAGAGGGAACTGGCAAGGCTGCTAAGGTAGACAATTACGGCAGCAAGATAAGGGTATAGGATGAGGAAGAAGGTTAAGAGAAAGAAAAATGGACTTTTTGAAGAATTCTTAGTATGCAAAGATTTATCCATACATTGTTAAAATTTTAATTATATGATTCGATCTGTCCTTGAAGACGAATGATCCTTTTTTTTTTTCAGCTTCACTCCTGTTTGAACTGCTTTATTCAGGCAATAAATACTTAATTGGTTGATGTTTTAAAGTTTAACAAGCTGCAGTAAATTTATATTTAGCACAAACCCCAGTACATTGCAAGTCATTGCCAGTAGGATTAACATTATCAGCGTGTTTCTAAAATCCAAAAAGGAATACTAATCTCTTCAGTACATTCAGTTTTTACATTCTTACTTTCAGATAAAACATCTGAAACATGTTCCATTATCAAGAAACATGTTCCATGTGATTCTTTTTCCAAGACCACATAAGGGTGGTGTTTCTCCTTTCCACAGCATGCATGTGGGACACAGAGAAAGGAATCTGGCCTCTTGATGAAGTCTGATTATCTAACCAAATGTCTCTGCCTAACTTCCAGATCCATTGGAAAGAACTTTGCATTTCAAGCCCTATGTGGTAGTTCTTAAATTTCTGGGTATTATAGACATAGGTGTCATTTCTTAACCATCTGCCGTTACACTGAGCATGAAAAGGTGACAAGGGACTTCACTTAGGAAGTGTGACAAGTTCTCAACCTGTTTCCTGGGCTTCTTCATTCACATCGGGGAGCTGTAGCCTGTACCCCAGATACACCCCACTGTGTGAGCCACAATCCACCCAGTAGGACACCTCCCTCCACAGATTTTTGATTAACAGCACTTATTTCATTTGATCACTATACTGACATACTAAGAATATATAATTTCAATTTGAAAAGGTTGTTGCCAGGAGCCCTTTCTCTCTTTCTCACCAGTCCAGTTGCTGCAATCTTAATTTGGAGCCCTCAGTTCTTCTGCTTTGGACCTTTACCATATTCTCCTTATTGTCACCCGCCTCCCTGGGAATCTCTTTCAGCCTTTCTTCTCTACACTTCCCAGGGTGATTGTTCTGAAATGCATATCTGACCTGGACATTCTGCTACTTAAAACCTTTCAAAGCCCACCACCACCAGCCCTCACCTGGCAAACTCCATGCCCATAGCACAGTGTACAGGAACCTCCTCGGGTCTGCCTTTCTCCTCGGCCCCCTCTCCTGGGATTCCAGGGCAGCTCAGGCCGTGCATGCCCTTCTCTCTGCCTGGTGTGGCACCTCACCTCCTGCCTTTGCTTGTTCAGTTTTCCCTTGTCTTTCAAGAAGTTCACAGCTAAAGAGTACTTCTTTAATTCTATTTTAATTTCTTCCTTGGGTGGGAAATACTGGAGGAGAGCAGAATACATCCACACAATCATACACAGACATGCATTTGTGTATATACCCGCACATGGACCTTTATTTCAGGAGATTCTATACCTTAAAAACCTCTTACTGTAATCTCAGGTGTTGTCTTTTATATTGCTGTTCTGTATATTTCTGAGCCAGTGAAAGATTGTTAAGAAAGGAAGATGGGGGAAAATATGGCGCCCCCAAAAGCAACCCTTTTCCAAATATTTAGGAACAGAGCCATTAAGCAAATGAACTGCTTTGGAGAAGATTATAATGTTGGCCTTCATTTCTTTCGCTAACTTTTCATTTCCTTGAAATGCATCTAATTAATTAACTATCTTGAAAAATTTGTTGGTTCACATCGTTGTGTGTGTGCATATTTTAATTAATTAATATCAAAAATTCTAGAAATTTAGGCTGAAACTGTTTCCTTTAACAAAAAGGAACCCTTAGGCATATTGTAAGATACAGTCATATTCCTTGGTTTTTCCAACCAAAGATGAGATTTGTCAGTTTTTACCTCATTGATTTGCTGGTTACCATGTGTAATATGGAAATACTACAGCTAAAATCGTTTTTGTTTTCTTTTTGTCTAAATAGCCATTTCTGATTAGGTTCAGAGTGATGGTGGCCAGTTCCAAATATTGAATTTCATAACAGCTTCACATTTTCATTTATTCTGAAAAGGAAGAGTAGCATTTAGAATGTTTGTCTGATTCCAAATGAAGGTTTTAGGGGTAGAAAGTGTGAATGAAGTGCTTTGTCTTTATCTCCTGTTGCAGTTTTCTAGAAAAACACATTTGTTGCCTTTTCAAGATCAGTTTCAAGGGAGTCCACATTAATTTGAATGCTTTGTTTTTAATTTAACACTGAGAATTCACTAATTCTCGGTGTTAAGGGGGACAGGGAGGGTAGTAAAAAGTGTAAGGCTTCTTTCTGTTCATGACGCGCTAAAGTAATTTATAATAATGTTAAAATCAAGGTTTGGTTATGTAATAACCCTGGCTATAAACATGTTAAATTCTTACCCAGAATCAGCTTCAAGGAAAATGTTGTGAAATAGCACTGGATGCAGTAAGGAATTTTTAAATAATCATAATTTATAGTTTTCTACTTAGTCAAGGGGCCTTCAGAATCTGATTTTCTCAATGTATATTCATTAAGGAACTATTACTCTGTGGTTGACTCTCCGCTCTCCAGTTCAAGTGGAGGCCTCTTGGACAGCTGGTGGCCAGGGCAGCTGTGGCGACCCAACCTGACTTGCTCCCGTGGATGGAGCTCCCAATTTAGCTGTTGGGTTTGTGCATAAAATGCCACAGCATAGCAATCTGAGCCACTGCTTTCTGTTTAAGTAAAAAGGCAGATGCTTCACACATGTTTTCATGAGTTGACATAAACCATGTGTTTTGGTTTCCTGGCTGCCAAACCAAATACCATGCAATGGATTGGCGTAAACAATGGGAATTTACTGGCTCACAGTTTTGAGGCTAGAAGTCCAAATCAAGGCATCATCAAGGTGATACTTTCTTCCCAAAGAGTAAGTAACATTCTGGCACTAGATACCCGTGTTCCTTGGTCCTTGGCTTCTCTGTCACTTGGCAATGCACATGGCAGCCTCTCACTTGGCAATGTACATGGGAGCCTCTCCTAGCCTCTCCCTTCTCTTCCAGGTTCTGTGGGCTTTTGGCTTCTGGCTGCTCCCTCTGTGTGACCTTCCCTAGAAGGCCTTCAGTATATAGGATTAAGATACATCCCGTCTCAGCTGGGCTACACCCTAACCTCATCAAAAGGTCTCACTGGAAGAGAGAAATCAGGCCAAATAAAGTTTCAGTGGCTGAGAGATTTCAGACAGAGTCGAGAGGTTATTC
Organism: Myrmecophaga tridactyla; assembly: GCA_004026745.1. Taxonomy (NCBI): domain Eukaryota; kingdom Metazoa; phylum Chordata; class Mammalia; order Pilosa; family Myrmecophagidae; genus Myrmecophaga; species Myrmecophaga tridactyla. The sequence continues at coordinate 25,277 of PVIY010034961.1, forward strand.
TTTTATGTTATGTAGATACCCTTTTTAGTTTATGGTGTATTGGAGTGGCTGGAGGGAAGTACCTGAAACTGTTGAGCTGTGTTCTAGTAGCCTTGATTCTTGAAGACTATTGTATAAAGATATAATTTTTAGAATGTGACCTTGTGATTGTGAAAACCTGGTGTCTAATGCTCCTTTTATTCAGGGTATGGACAGATGAGTAAAAAAATGTGAGTAAAAAGTGAATAAATAACAGGGGGGATGGGGGTAGGATGCATTGAGTAGATGGAAATGCTGGTGGTTGATGGGAGGGAGGGATGAGGGGTATGATATATATGAGTTTTTTTCTTTTTTCTTTTTGTTTCTTTTTCTGGAGTGATGCAGATCTTCTAAGAAATGATCATGGTAATGAATGCACAGCTCTGTGATGAGATTGGGAGCCACTGGTTGCACACCATGTATGGGATGTGTGTGTGTGAAGATTTGTCAATAAAAATATTTTAAAAATTAAAAAAAAAATAAAGGTCCCATTTACAAGAGTTCAGACCCACAGGAATGGACCAAGTCTGACAGCATGTTTTTCTGAGGTATATATCTCCAAACCACCACATCATGGAAGGAAAGAATGCTGGTATTCAATAAGAACACTGTTATAGCTTGCCACTTATAGTTTTTGGTTTAATGTAAGAGCAAATGTGAAAGCAAACCAGCATCTGTGCTGATAATGGATTAGCAGTCACCAGGGCTCTTTAAGCACTGAGTAAGGGGGTGAGTGAGGTAGGACTAAATAGTGAGTTAGTGTGTTGGATGGATCCCAGAGATGTAAGCACTTCCTTGGGCTGGTGCTGCTTCAAGTGATTGGGGAGGAACATGGCTGAGGGAAAGGGGGTACACTCTGTTTTGCCTTTCTTTCTGTATCAAGAAGAGCAGATGTATGGATTTAGCCTGCTGAGGAACATTGGCCAACTGAGAAGTCAACTGGGAAGCCCTAAAAATAGGGCTGAGAAACTGTTTGACCCTTTTCTTGAAGAAAATATTGGTCTTTATGACCTTTGGGAGCCATCATGTTAAATTACATCTGATTAGCTCTTCTGTCTCTCCCTGGGCTCAGTGATATTTTTATGAAGTGGTGCTCAAAAAGTGTTCACATTTCATGAAGTGGTGTGTCTCTGTGAGTGTAGAGCCTGAAAAGGGAGGTGTGAGCCCTGGGCATTCCTTATAGTTGTATGAACTTATACTAATTCATCTATATTCTCTCTCTTCAATTTTGGTAACATATATATAAAACATAAAATTTGCTGTTTTAACCATTTTAAGTTTATAATTCAGTGGCATTAATTACTTTTACAATGTTTTGCTACGATCACCACCCTCTATTACTAAAACTTTTTCACCACCCCAAACAGAAACTCTACATCCATTAAGCAATAACTTCCCATTCCTTCTCTTGCCAGCCTC
>PVIY010034962.1:0-26709 GCA_004026745.1 Myrmecophaga tridactyla
TGGGGAGAGCCTGGCTGCCACCACATGGAAGGGTTGAGCATGTGCCCAGAAGATGGCAGAGAGCCTGGGTGCAGCCCCAGTGCTTGAAGAGGGTGGAGCCGAGAAAAATGTGGTCTCCCCAATGTCCCCCCAAGGTTGCATTCAGAGAGAGGCAGGCCTCTGTGTAGGCCCTTGGAAAGGGTGGGAATGCTGCCTTCTAAAGCCCTGAGGATGAATGACTCTCAGACTTTGAAATCTGATGGACTTTGCCCTGAACGTTTTCAAAACTGCTTGGGTCCTGTGACCCCTGTGTTCCTTCCTCCATGTGGAAACATGTATATGTATCCTATGACTGTTCCTCCTTTGTATGTTGGCAGCAAATAACTTGTTATGAGTTTTCAAAGGTCCAAAGCCTGAGGATAATTTTGCCTTAGAACAGACATGCCTGTAACTAACTTTAATAGGAATTTGTATGTTTCTAACTTTGTGTTTCATGTATATTGCTACTGAAATGGTTTAAGGATTTCTGATATTGTTATGAAATTAATGTATCTTGTATATGGGAAAAACATGTCTTTTTTAGGTTCCAGAGGGTGGAATGTGCTAATTTGAAAGGATATATGTCCCCTAGAAAAGCCATGTTTTAATTAAAAATCCCATTTTGTAAAATGGCAGAATAGTTCCTATTCAATACTGTATGTTTGAATCTGTAATTAGATCATCTCCCTGGAGATGTGATTTAATCAAGAGTGGTTGTTAAGATGGATTAGGTGACAATATGTCTCCACCCATTTGGGAGAGCCTTGATAAGTTTCTGGAGCCCTATAAAAAAGGAAATATTTTGGAGAATGAGAGAATTCAGAGAGAGCCCACAAATCAGTGACCTTTGGAGATGAAGAAGGAAAATGCCTGTTGGGGAGTTTCATGAAACAAAGCCAGGAAAGAAAGCTAGCAGGTGATGCCTTGCTCACCATATGCCCTTCCAGCCGATAGAGAAACCATGACTGTGTTCACCATGTGCCTTCTCGGATGAGCGAGAGCCCCTGAACTTCATTGACCTTCTTGAACCAAGATATCTTTCCCTGGATACCTTTGATTGGACATTTCTATAGACTTGTTGTAATTGGGACATTATCTTGGCCTTAGAACTATAAACTAGCAACCTATTAAGTTCCCCTTTTTAAAAGCCATTCTATTTCTGGTATATTGCATTCTGGCAACTAGCAGACTAGAACAATCACCAAGGGCAAATTTATAAATTTAACATAGGAGCAAACAGAAGCCCAAAGAGATGAAGTGACTTTGAAGGTGAGGATTATTCTTTGGCATCTCTTGGACCAGAATTAGTGCTTAAACATGGTACAACTCTAAGAGCCACCTTGGATATGAAGTCCAGAGCCTCTGAAATCATGCACAGCAACCACCAGCCCTGACAGACTCCCCACCCCCAATTCCTCCTTCTGAGACCAACGCTCTTTCATCTACAAATGGGGGTTTGCAGGAGCCAACCTATCAAGTTAAAAGACACAACCATCATCATCCTCACAAAAAAACTCTAACAAATTTTTTTATTCTTTGTGTAATCAGTATACATTGATGATTTTTAGTATGTGTACAAAGGTAAGGTTCTCTGAGAACTATTACATTTTTGAGCCACAAGTAGGACAAGTATGGCTGGCAGTTAAGTGTCTAAACTACTTGGAATATTCAACATGAGTTATAAATTTATTTTATTTCCTCTAGCCATGGCGGTGTTGATGGAAGTACTCCTCGCCTTTTTTCATGGTGTGATAGGTGGTGATGTCCAGAGTGCAGAAGGTGACACTTTTCAGAGATGAGACAATTATTTTCATAATACTCTTTGCCAAGCTCTCTGCCCTCCTTTAAAATGAAGAGCATTTCCAATGTTAAACAATTAACTGTTATCAGCTTATTGTGTGCAGTTCACTTCTTTTGAAAGGAGATTTAACAAGGGCACTGGAAGAATATCTGAAACAATTCACATGTTTGAGGTACAATGGGGAATTCAAATATCCATCCTAAAGTGGAAAGTAGGTGTTTAGACTTTTTCAACTGAAAAGTAGGGAATCCATAGAAAAAAGTTATCCTTAAAAAAAAAAAAAGAAAGCAGAAGAAAATAGCATGTATACTATTTTCTTTAATGTTTCAGAAAACTCTGTTGGATTTGAGTTTTATCTTGATTTTTTCCTAAGACCTTGAATATCAACACTTGAAAAAGCTTAAAATTATGTTTGAGAAAAGGCATTTAAGTAGAGTTAATGAGCATTTTCAGCAGGCTCCAGAGTCTAAAAGCACTTCAAATTTAATGTGAAGCTGATAGTTTTACTTTACTGATTGAATTTTTTCAAATGATGTGCTCCCGTTACAATGGCCTTTAAAATGCTGTGCTGCAGGTTCCATATACTCATTTTTTCCTATTGAGAATTGAACTTAGTTGGAGGATTTGGTTATCACTGTGGTAGAAGAACTGGAAAATGTCTGAAATCCTAATATTTCCTAATTAGATCTAGAGTTATATGCCATAAATCTCACCTTAGAGAACTCAACTAAGTTAAACATAGCAGATATTTCTATAAATGTGATTAATATAGAAATATTCACAATAAGGGGAATATATTAATTATAAGCATTGAGTAGTGGCTAAACATGCCCTAATTCATCAATTATTCTTTTAGAAGACAGCAGAAATTAAATTATGGAGAACTTATTTTCTCCCTGGAAACCACCTCTTCACCTATACTTTATTCATCTCAATACTGGTAATGCTGCCTTTTAGACTCTCTTCCTCCTAGACTGTAATTGTAGTTTTTCACAAATTAATTTATTTTGTGTTTTCATGTAACTAGTATTCAATTTAACATGTAAGGCATTGAATTAAAACCCTCACATAATTCATCATGAAAAGTAACTTAACTCTCTTTAGCCTGTTAATACAGTGAAGAGGGGTTCTCTTTAAGCTGGTATCACTGGACATAAAAATTGAATTTATATTTTAGATTAGTTCTAGTTCTTATACCAAACTGTTCTGCTGATGCTCTGTGATTTCTTTTTATCCCATATAACTGAAAAAGGGATGTTCAATCTTCTGTCTTATGATTTCAACTTTTAAGAGGCAAAGACTCTACAGAGTTATTGAACTTATACTTTTTTCACTCTAATATTTGAACTTTTAATCAAAATAATATATGTACATAATTAAAAGCTCAAGTAGTAGAGAATGAATAGAGTGAAATAGTAGAGACTCTCCTAGGAATGTGTGCTACTGTGAGTAGCATAAAACCAGTGGTTTAAACTATGAAGATGTTGACTTTTTCTGTGCCTGAGGATTATAAGTCAGTAGCATCAATGATAACTGAACAACTCTTCGATGTCATCAAAGATCAGATCTTTTCCTGATGTGACACGTTCATTGACTGGCTTTATGTTAAAAGTGGCCCAACATGCCTACAGTTAAAATTCCTGACTCGTGTAGGATCAGCTATTCCTCCCATTGATTAGGCAATGTCAAGTTTCAAAGTCTGTCTCTTTACCCCAGGAAGAATGGAAATGAAACAATATCAGGGAAGCTCCAAGGAGAATTTTGAGAAATGGAAGAAGCCTAGAGTTCCATGCTGCCCTCAAATACCACCAGATTGATTATCCCTCTGATTAGGAATCACTGTCCATCCACAAACTATTCATCAATAAATCATTTTGATTTGACCTAATTCTCAATTAAGGACAGAGTGATATTTTTAGAAACATAATGAAGATGGAGTCCTGGCCAGAGAAAGATCTTAATTAATTGCAATGATCTAGCACATCTGGTTCTGACTTTAATCCAACTGCTTTCTCTCTCTTGCCCTTTGCTCCAGCCTCCCTGGCTTCCTCATTCAGGCACACATCGGATGCACTCCTACCTTGGGGTTTTGTCTTTGCTGTTTCTTCAGCCTATACTGCTCCTCCCCACTGATATCTGCATTGCTCTTCTCACTTCCTGCAGGTCATTATTCAAATGTCACTGCTCAGAGAGGCCTTGTCTGGCCACCCTCTCTACATTTGCAACATGCCAAAATCTTACACTTCCCACTTCTCTCACATCTATTTTTTTTGTTAGGATTTATATGTCTTTCTGAACATTTAAATTTTGTGTCACTTAAACAAAAGTCAAGTGTTTTAAGCTGTGGGATTTGTGTCTTTCATTCAGCACAGCATCTCTGGTCTTGAGAGCAATTCCTGACACTTAGGAGAGGCTTGGTGAGTATTCCTTTAAATGTTTAAAGGAGGGATGGAAAATTTGGGAAAACTGAGGTTTGTTGGAGGTTGCAAGGTGCATAGCAACCAAGATTGGTTGCCAAGAGACAAAATATTTTGTACTGTATGTGGTTTCTCTTTTTTCCTTCTCCAAGTAGGACTATGTAATGATGGTTTACCTTTTTTTCCTCCCCACTGTTGAATGCTGTGTGTGCAGGGTATGCTTAAATTTGCCTTTGGGTAAAAAGTCAGGTTTACTAACTGAGTTACTGTCTCGAGGTGATTAAACTGGGGTGTCAGGAAATGGATGCTTGCTTTCCTCCTCTCACCCCACCCAAACTTTGTCACTATGAACTCAAAATAGAAACTATCCCGGGACAATGTCAATGTTTCCTCAATTTATCATCAGTGACTTCAACTGCACTTTAGAAAAGGGATCGCATGTGTTTATTGACAACTTTCAACTTCATATAAACAATAATAAGGATACTAACAATGGCAAATACTAACACTGTGCTCACCGTGAGGCAGGCATTTATCTAAATGCTCGATATATACTAACTTATGGAATGTTCTGGATGATCCTGCTAGATCCTGGTAGATACTATTTTCATTTTCATCTTACATGACTCAAAGGACTCAAGGCACAGAGAGTTAAGTAATTTGCCCAAGGTCATCAGGAAAGTTCAAGAGCTCAGAATCATACCCACACCGTCTGATTCCAGACACCACATTTTTAACCTCTACCAGACAATAATGTCAATTATTTGGCCTATATGTCATTATTTGTGTGTGTATGTATGTGAAATCGTGAACTTCTATTGGTTTTGGTAGTAGTCTTATATTGCTATTCTATTGAAGTTTTTTGGTTCATTAGAAAAACGTTTTGAGTTTTAATATATAACATTTTGACATCTGTTTTTATGCCTATTTAAAAATTCATTGATAAAACATATTTACTAACGTTACATTTCTGGGGAAAATATTATTTGTATTATGTTTTACATGAACACCAGATTCTGTTTGCTAATATGCTACTTATAGTTTTGTATGTACTTTGCTTTTTTTTATATAGCATCTTTAAAAAAGAATTCCGTATATATGGTATGCTCAATTCTTCCATTCTCTATCATCTAATGTCTAGACCAGTTAAAATATATGGGAAGTATTTATTCCTGGAAATTTTGGAAGTTTTAAATTCAACCTTAAATTACCTACAAATGCAAGCATTTACCTTCAGACTTTTAACATGACTACTTCATATTTTCTGAAACGAATGCCATGTTTTCTTATTCCTCCATTCCTGTCTATATGCAAATATCTTGATTTTAAACTCAGTTTCTGTCCCTCTTTGTGCGGTTAACTCAGTCCTGGGGAGACACTAGCTATATTGCCTTTTGTTCTCAATTCTGTGAGGGGAAATTTTCTCAACATGGCAGATAGCATATTTTGCCCAAAGTATGTAGAAAATGCAGGAGGGAAAGAGTGAGGGATTTGAGGAGGCAAGATGAAAAATTCAACTATTGGAGGCTTTAGATTATTCTGTAATATACTATAATTTACACACTGGTTTCTGAGTCATGCAGATTTATCAACCACAAAATCGATCACTTTTCTATTGTGATCACAAAATTTCCCACTTTAACCACGTTAAGTGTGCATTTCAGTAGTTACATTCATAATGCTGTGTTACCATCACCACCATCCCTTACCAAAACTTTTCTACTGCCCCAAGCAGAAACTCTGCAACTAAGAAGCAATAATCCCCCATACCCCCACCTGACACATGCTTAACGGCCTTTGTGTCGCTATTAATTTTCTTATTTTGGATATTTTACATAAGTGGAATATTTTAGATATTTCATACGTTGGACAACATTTGTCCTTTTACATCTGTCTTATTTCACACAACATGCTACTTTCATTGTTTATCCATGTTGTAGCCTATCTCGGAACTTCATTACTTGGTATAGCTATATAATATTCCACTGTATATATAAGTCACAATTTGGTTATCCATTGTGTTCACATTGATGGATACTGGAGTTGTTTCAACCTTTGCACTGTTGTGATTAATGCTATATATACATCAGTGTACAGATATCTGTGTGAGTCTCTGATTTCAATTTTGGAGGACAAATACCTGGAATTGGAATTGTGGGGTCATAGAGTAATTCTGTGTTAAACTTGCTGAGAAACCACAAACCTGTTTTCAACGGTGGCTGTAGCATTTCACCATCTTACTAACAATATATAAGGGTTCCTATTTCTCTGCATCATTACCAACACTTATTTTCAATTTTTGTTTGTTTGTTTCTTTTGTTTTGGTTTGTTTCTTTGCTTAATAATAGCCATCATATGAGTGTGAAGGGATAACTCGTGTGTGGGGGGGTGTTTTTTTTTTGTATGCTGTATCTCAAGGGTCACCTTTCATTCTTTTTCCACATGAGTATCCTGTTATTGCAGCACCATTTGTTGATTTTTTTGGTTGTTTGCTTGTTTGGTGTTTGTTTGTTTGTTTTTTGGATAGGGCATGGGCCAGGTATCAAGCACAGGTCTCCTGTATGGCAGGCGAGAATTCTACCACTGAACTATCCTTGCACCCCTTCATTGTGGTTTTGATTTGAGTTCCCTAATGGTTCATGATATTTCACATGCTTATTGGCTATTTGTATATCTTCTTAAAGAAAGATTACCTTCCTATGCAAATCTGTAAATTGGGTTGTTTATCTTTTTGATGCTGAATTGTAGGAGTTCTTTATATATTCTGGGTATTAAACCCTTAGCCAACATATATGTGATACTATTTTCACTCTGTAGTTTGTCTTTTCACTTTCTTAATTATGTTCTTTGATGAAAGAAAAGTTTATATTTGGATGAAGTCTATTTTGTATATTATATTTTATTTTGCTTGTGCTTTTAATGTCATAATTAAGATATCACTGCCAAATTCAAGCCATGGAGATTTTACTCTATCTCTTCTTCTAAGAGTTTTATTGCTTTAGCTCTTATATTTTGGTCTTTGATTCATCTGGAGTTCCTCTTTGTATATGCTGCAAGGTAGAGGTGTAACTTGATTATTTGCATGTGGATACCAATTTTCCAAGCATCATAATCTTCACCCATTGCATGCACTTGGCACCCTATTGAAAATCAGTTGTGCATTCATTTCTGTACTGTCAATTCTATTCCATTAATCTAAATGTTAATCTTTACTTCAGTGCCACACTGTTTTGATTAATGTGGTTTATATTAAGTTTTGATATCAGAAAGTGTGAAACCTCCAAATTTGCTTTTCTTTTTCAAGATTGATTTGACTATTCAGGGCCTCTTGTGATTACATATGCATTTGAGGATGAGCGTTTCCATATCTGCAAAAAACGCTGCTGGAATTTTTTTAAGGCTTGCCTTCAATCTGCAGATATTTTGGAAAGTCTTGACATCTTAACATCATTGTTTCCAATAAATGAAAATAGATATCTTGTCATTTACTTAGGTCTTTCTGGTTATTTTTTCTTTTAATGTTTTGTAGTTTTCAGTGCACAAGTCTTTCACCTCCTCGAATAAATTTATCCCTAGATATTTTATTTTTACAGATGTTATAGTAAATAGAATTGTTTTCTTAATTTCCATTTTGTATTGTTTATTGCTGGTGTATAGAAACACACTGATTTTTGTGTGTTAATCTGATAAACTGAATATTTGCTAAATTCATTTATTCTCTTTACTAGTTTTCTTGATGCTTACTTGGGATTTTATATATAAAGGTTTATGTATCTACAAATAGGGATTATTTTAATTTTTCCTTTCCAGTTTAGTTGCTTAATATTTCTTTTTCTTACCTATCAGTAAACTGTTAAATAGCAACATTAAAAGTGGGCATCTGTATCTTGTTCCTGATCTCAGGGGAAACATTTTCAAGTTTTCCTCATTGAGTATAATGTTAGCTGTGGGTTTTTCATAGACACCCTTTATAGTTTTGAGGATTTTCCTTTCTATTCCTAGTTTTCTGTGTTTTTTTTTTTATCATGAAAGGCTGATGGATTTTGTCTAATGCCTTTTGCATCAACTGAGATGATCATCTGGATTTTTTTCTTCATTATATAATATGGTATACTGCATTCATTGATTTTCTTTTCTTAAATTACTCACATTCATGGGATGACTCCAACTTGGTCATAGTATAAGCTTATTTTTTTTATTAAAAAATTGTATTAGAGAAAACTTGGGTTTACAGAACAAGCATACATAAAATACAGGATTCCCATACACCTCCCTACCCCAACACTTGCATTGGTGAGAAAACTTTGTTACAATTGATGAGAGTGCTTTTTTAAAAAAATTCTAATACTCTTTAACTGTAGCTACATTTGTTACATTGATGAAAGATTATTAAAGTAGGACTATTAACTATTGTCCATAGTTTATGTAGAGGTATTTTTCCCCATAGTCCCAGGCTATTATTATTTTCATACATGTTTTTATTTTATTAGTCATCTACCCATACACTGGATAAAGGGGGTTTCTGTCACAAGGTTTGAACAATCCAGTGTAAGATTCTTTTAGTATGCTGTTGGATTCGATTTGATAGTATTTTGTTGAGAACTTTTACATCTTTATTCATAAAGAAAATTGGTCTGTATTTTTATTTTCTTGTGATCTGTTTATCTGGCTTTGGTATCCTGGCAATGCTGGCCTCATAGACTGAGTTAGTAAGTGATTCCTCTTCTCCAGTTTTTTAGAATAATTTGAGAATGTTTGGTAAATTTCATCAGTGAAGTTGTTTATTTGGTTTTGGAAATTTCTTTGTTGGAAGGCTTTTGATTGTTGCTTAAATATCTTCATTTATTTTAGGTCTGTTTCTTCTTGAGTCAATTTATATAAATTACGTGGTATTAAGAAATTTTCCATTTCATCTTGATTATCTGGTTTTTGACATTCAGTATTTCATATCATTCTCTATTATTCTTTTAATTTCTGCAATATCATTAGTAATGTCCCAACTTTCATTTTCATCTTCTCTTTCTTTTTATTTTATTTTATTTTGTTAGGTAAGCTAAAGATTTGCCAATTTTATTGATCTTTTCAAAGAACTAACTTTTGTTGATACTCTAGATTATTTTTCTATTCTCTGTGTTATTTCTCTCTTCTCTAATCTTTGTAATTTCCTTCCTTCTGCTAACTTTAGATTTGTTTTGCTCTTCTTTTCCTAGTTTCTCAAGATGCTAATTTAGGTTATTGCTTTGAGATATTTTTCTTTTCTAATGTAAGTACTCACAGCTATAAAATTCCCTCTAAGTACTACCTTTGCTGCATTCCATAAATTTTGGTGTGTTGTGTTTTCATTTACAATCGTCTCTAAGAATTTTCTGATTTCCCTTGTGATTTCTTGTTTGACTCTGTGGTTGTTTAAGAGTGTGTTGTTTAATTTCCGCATATTTGTGGTGTTTCTAGTTCTCCTTCTGCTATTGATTCCTAGCTTCACTCTATTATGGTTGGAGATGGTATTTTGTGTTCATTTCAATATTTTAAAATTCATTGAGACTTGTTTTGTGACCTCACATATAGTCTATCCAGGAGAACTATCTATGTATGTATGAGAAGAATGTAGATTGCAGTGTTGTCTGGTGCTGTTCTTTATATATTTTAGATCTACTTGGCTTACAGTAAGTTTCAACAGAGGTATTTCCTTATTGATCTTCTATCTAGATATTCTGTCCATTATTGAATGTGGTATATTGAATTCTCCAGCTGTTATTATAGAACTGTCTATTTCTCCTTTCAGTTCTCTCATTGTTTGTGTCATGTATTTTGGGGCTCTATTGTGAATTGCACATATGCTTGTAATTGTTAAAGCACATTCTCAATGGATTGACCATCTTATTAATATATAATGTCCTTCTCTGTCTCATAATAGTTTTTGATTTAAATTCTATTTTGTCTTCTGCTAATATAGCCACCCTGTTCTTTTTGTTAGTATTTGTACAGAATATTTTTTCCGTCCACTCACTTTCAACTTATTTATCCCTTTGGGTCTAAGATGAATCCCTTCTAAACAGCATATAGTTGTATCATGCCTTTTCATACAATTTACTAATCTCTGTCTTAGGAGAGTTTAATCCTTTATATTCAAAATAATTCTTGATAAGTATGCCTTACTTCAGCCATTTTACCACCTTTTTTAATGTGCTTGAAACCTTTTTGACCCTTGTACCCTCCACCACTACCTTCTTTTTGTATAGTAAAACATCTCTTTTAGTGAAGCAGTTCTTTTTTCTTTATGGTACCCAGAGTAATAATTTCAATTATCCTATCTTCAAGTTTGTTGATTCTTTTTTCTGCCTGTTCAAATGTGCTGATGAGCCCTTCTAGTGAATTTTCATTTTACTTTTTTTTTTTTTTACTTTTCAACGCCAAAGTTTCCATTTGGTTCATTTCTAGAATTTCTAATACCTCTTTTTGTTCATAAGTCATTTCCAGATTCGCTTTAGCTGTTTGTCCATGTTTGCCTTTAGCACATGAATTTATTTAGGATAGCTGACTTAATGTCTTAGATGAATAATTTCAATGTCTTCGTTTCCTCAGGGATAGTTTTTGTAACTTATTTTTTTCCTTTGTATGGACCATCTCTTCCTGTTTCTTTGTATGCCTTGTTATATTTTGCTGCAGTTGGGGCATTTAAATATATTGAAGTATTAACTCCAGAAATCAGATCCCATCCCCAAAGGGTTTTCTTCTTCTTCTTCTTCTCTATATTGAAGGCTGTAGTATGGATTGGATTTGTATGGAGGCTCTCCTTCAACATCTAGTCTAATTTATACTGAGCTTATAGATCAGCCCTACATGAACCTAACAGGGTTCTTCGAGGTTTTTCTGACAATGTTTCTTGTCCTGGGCATGCATAGTAGCTTTAAAAAAAATTCCCCAGTAGGGCAAATGCCCCTTGGTGTCCTAGTTTCTCCTCCTGAAAGGAAACTCTCTACATGCTGCTTCTCCTCATCCTGAAGTGCTGTGTTTTGTCTATCATCCACAATCTGTCTCTAAGGAGTTCAATTTTCTCAGTTCTGTGCCACTTCTCTACATTACTTCTCTACCCTGAGTGAATGCTAGGTTGGGCAAAACAAATGGGTGACTTGAGTGAGTCTAGCAGGAGTGTATGGAATAGACATATAAAAATACTAAATATGTGCATTAAGTGTGTTCATAAGCAGATACAAGGAACCTGCACTGGAAATGCAAATCACTACACTAGGAAGGCATTCCCACTGACCGTGGCACCAAACCAGGGAGGGAACTGGATTAGGACAAGTAGAAATGCAATGCAGCTTCCCTACCATTTTAGAAGAGATCTGGAAAAGTTGGTTCTAAAAATTTTTGCTTGTTTATTGATATGTCTGTGTGTGTGTGTGTGTGTGTGTGTGTGTGTGCAGGGGGAGTGTATCTGCTTGGAGCCACTTGCTCACATGACTATCAATCACCTCTTGATTCATAAACATTCCATGGTGTGTTTTGCCTTAAGATAAAGAGGATTATTTTTTCTGTTTTCAAGTTTCATATCCCTGTTTTTATAGAAAAATGTGTGCATGTGTGTGTTTCTAGATGAACGATAAAAATATGATCGTTCTTGGAACTATTACAACTTTACCACTGGTGAAACTCCTACGGCTGTCTCAAACATTAGGGACTCCCAAGTGAATAGGCCACACCCTTGATCTTGAAGCTTGCCCTTGTGAAGCTTATTTATGTAGCAGAGAAGCTTAACCTACTTATAGTTATGCCTAAGAGTTACTACCAGAGGACTTCTTTTTTGCTCAGATGTGGCCACTCTCTCTATATACACGACCCTGCAAGTGAAATCCTTACCCTCCCTGCTGCATGGGACATGACATCGAGGGGCGAAAGTCTCTTTGGCAATGTGGGAGATGACTTCCAGGGATGAGCCTGGCCCTGGCACCATGGGATCAGCAATGCCTTATTCACCATAATGGGGAAAAGTATTATAACAAATGAGGTATCAGTGGCTGAGAGAGTTCTAACCAGTGGTTACTCTGGAGATGACTCTTATGTAAGCTTGGCTAGACATTGCTGCTCATCATAGCTTGCCAAACCCCAAGCATAATCATTCCATCTAATGCTAAAGAACACTTAGGGCTTTATCAGATTCTACAAAGGTTCCATGTACTAAGATTATTTTCCAGAAACCTACAACATTCAGATGGACTCCTAGGCCAGATACATCCTAAAACCAAGAGGGGCCAGCCTCTCCAGAACATCAACTATTTCCATCCCCTACCCTATATTATCAAAAGCCTTTTCCAACATGAAAACGTTAGAATGGGCTTACCCCAAATACCCCTGAAGACTGTGAGAAAGATCGAAAGGGAAGATGGAGTTACAACAGAAAAGATAGGATTGAATAAATGAATATGATTGCTGAATCATTAAATTGATATTTCTTTTAATCTCCAGTGTCTTGGAGCAGCTATAAGTAAAAACCTAAGGTTGTGGAATTGTAACCCATATCAAACTTTGAAATCTATTCTACAACGAATTGTTGCAGTGTGCTTTGAAATTTATTGCTTTTTTGTATATATGTTATGTTTCACAACCAAAAATATATATTTTTGGTAAAAAATGATAATTTTAGCATCTGGGGTTTGGAATTTAAATTTTTTTTTATGCTGGACATGTAACAGATTTACAAACAAAAACAATTATTCAAAGAACTATTTGAATATCCAATGATATTATTAATTTAATGACTAAAACAGGTAAGAACACTTTTTAAAGACTTTTGTGAATATATATGTTTATTTGCTTGGATAAATGACTAAATGTGGAATTTTGGGGTTATAAGCTAGGTGTTTCCTTAATTGTATTAGAAACTATCAAGAATATTTCAAAGTCATCATAGTGTTTTTCATTCTTGCCAGCAATATTGTTCCACATCGCCCCCAACACGTATATTGCCAGTCTTTTTTATTTTAACCATTTTAGTGGGTGGCAAAATATTTCGTTTTGTTTTCATTTGTACTTCCTTGCTGACTAAAGATGTTGAACACCTTTACCATGATTCTTGGGCATTTTTATATTTCTTACCTCAAGAACTATAATCATCTGGGCCTGTTGTTATTGAGTTATTTGTCTTTCTCATTTATAAAAGTTCTTCATATAATCTGATATGAGTTGTCAGTTAGATTTATGCATTGCAGCTGTATTCTATCAGTCTTTGGATTGCCTTTCCATTTTCTTAACAGCATTTTCAATGAGAAAATTTAATTTTGATGAAATTCACTAATTAGTTTGTTTTCTTTTATGGTCACTTTTTTTGATGTTTCAACTTGACCAGTTATTCAAACATTCATCCAGATGTCACTATGAAGACATTTTGAAGATGTAAGTAAAGGAGATAATCCTTGAACATCTGGGTGGGTCTGACTGAGTCAGTTAGAAGGTCTTAAAAACAGGCCTTGGGGTTTCCTTAAGAGAGTGAGAAGAAATTCCACATGTGGATAACAGCTTTGGGCTATGCCAATGGAGTTCCGTTCTGTTCATGATGTTCCCTTCCACACTACCTGCTTTATGGACTTTGCACTTGCTCAGTCAGCACTCATAATTGTGTAAGTAAATTCCTTGTAATCAATCATCTATCTATCTCTGTCCATCTATCAAAAAATCTATCTATCTATCTATCTATCTATCTATCTATCTATCTATCTATCTATCATGTCATCACCATCATCATCTGTGTCTCTATATATCAATCTATTGATCTATTATTGATCTATCTATCATCTGTATCTATTTATGCATATATACCATCGCCTCTGCTTTTCTGGTTGAGCCCAGAGAGTGTCATTAATGTTGTGTCTAAGATATTGTTTTCTACCCTCAGGTCACAAAGTTGTTTTCCTATGTTTCTTCCAGAAATTTTGTAGTTTTAGCTTACACATTTAAGCTTATAATACGTCTTGCAATAAATGTTTCTGCATGTCATAAGGCAATGTGTAAGGTTCACTGAGATATCCATTTTTTCAGTAGAATTTATTGAAAATAATTCTATCTGCATTGAATTACCTTGACATCTTTATAAAAAATTAATCAAATCCATGTGAGTCTATATCTGAAGATAATATTGTGTTTATTTATCTATGTTTTTCTAACCTTAATCCAGTTTACATTGTCTTGATTACTTTAGCTTTATAGTAAATCTTGAAACCCTGTTGTTTAGGTCATCCAATTTTTTTTTCCTTTTTCAGCATTGTACTGGTCATTCTAGATGCTTTGCACTTGTGTATAAGCTTTAGTATCAGCTTGTTAAATCCTACAAATGCACAATGGAATTTTTATTATTTCTACAAAAATTTAAAGAAACAATGTTATTGTTATTATGAATAATTTTGCATCTTTATCCTAAAAGAGTCAATTATAATTATTAATATTTGATTCTGAAAATAAATCAAGTGTTAATAAATAAAATATTTATTAATTTATTAATAAATAAAGCTTTAATAAACTTCAAAAAGTCATCTAAGGTCACCAAATCATAAGCTTTATCAAAATAAAAAAATAAGTCTTTCCTATTTTTGTTAAATAAAGTTTAAGTAAATGAGGCAGGATTTTTTTTCTGAATCTTGGCAACCTTCTTAGTACCAGGTCTCTCCTTGAGCCTCCCCACTTAATTTTTTAAAACTAATTTTCCCACAGCAGCTTATAATTTGAATTGGATTGACTAAGTATGAATTTTCTTTCTGTATGTCTCTAGTTATTTCTTTAATATTAAAATTATGTGTGACATTCAATGGCCTTTAGGGATCTGCCCTGAAAAGAAAGCATCATTGGGAATGGCTAATATAGCATCTTTGCTTTTTACTCAAAACTAATTTTATTCTATGAGAAAGATAATAAACTTGACAACTGCGTACAACTCAGAAACCAATAATTCTGCCACTGAGCCAGGATCGCATCACCCAATAATTGTGATAGAATCTTTTTTTTTTTGGCGTGAGCAGTCTCCGATATGGCAGGCGAGAACTCTGCCACTGAGCCACCATTACCTGCCCTGTTCTCCCATTATTTTTAATGTTCAATATTTTACTAATTTCATGTATAATTATTCCACCAAAAGAGAAGCTATTAAAACTTTTATGGCACTGTTTTAAGCTTAATAGATAGTATGAAAGAAATTGTCTAAATGGCTCACAATCTATTTACCTTTCCTCCTGTGTTCCCAGCTAGAATATTCTGCTTAGCCTTTCTTGCAGCTAGGTGTGGTCATGTGACTCAGTTTTGGCCAATAGCACTTCTTTATCTTAATGTAAAAATAAACATCTATTGTGCTACACTAATGAGATTTGGAGGTATTGATTGTAACAACAGTCAACATTATCCTAATTAACACAAAAGTGGTAATATTGACATGGGTTGCTGCTATGCCCAACATTTAAATATCTACCATTGACCTGGTAATTGGTGGCAGGAAGTAATAAAAGTTATGTGAAAAGGTAAAGTTATGGAAAGTCATATTATACAGTGGCAAATGAATTTTGGTTGATAAAGAACATAAAGGAAAAGATAGGCTTAGATTAAAATTGGCTGGTAGAGTCAGAAAGAACATGAATAGAGCAATTTGATAAATAAAGGGCTTCAAATGAGTTTATACTTGAAGCCCTTGGATAGTGGCATTTCCCTCAAAACTGCAGACTTGGAAACTTTTCCATAGGTGAAATACGAGCCATTTCAATAAGAGAAAATTGCTGCTGTATATACCCAAAATATTTCTACCAACAAGAAAATAAATGCTTAAAATAACATAACGTATTGAAAATGTTTCCTTCATTTGTCCATGAACATTCTCTTAATTAACATCAGTTGATGGAGCATCAACATGAATTCTAAAGTGCATGCTCAGATTAATGAAAACAACAGAACATCTCACTGGTTAATTAATTGATGAGTGAAATTATCATAACTACATCAACATGCAGTTTTAAGCATCTTACAAGATAAGAAGTAGAAAAGATGTGTTACATCTTAACAGATAAAAAGTAGAAAAGATGTGTTTTTTACTTTATTAAGAATTTTAAAAGAAAAATTACAGGAACACATGCATATGTGATTATTAATAACAAAGCAAATATTCACCAGAGAATTTTAGAAAAGTGCTACCTTTTATAAACACCCAATGCTTTTATATATGAGATAATCTTGAAAGCAATTCTCTCACTTTCTGAGACATACTGCACAACTTCTTAAAATTATCTCACAAAAGTTTTACATTAATTTGTTCAGAATATATTTTGAAAAAATTCACCATCATATTTTTCGTGAAACATGCTATGGGAAATTATTGTCCTATGAACATGGTCTGGGAAATATGAGTCTAAGGCAAAGCATATGATTAGTAATAAAATGTGCAGGCTCTGTTTCTCTTTATTTGTACATATTTCATTTAGTTTCTTCAATAGTGTGTGGCTACTTATATCATCCAGCCTTTAAAATTATTAAATAATATCTTGAAATGTGGATTACAAATATACTGTTGACAGACTACAAACAATGAAACCTAAGTTAAACTATGGACTGTAGTTAATAGTACAATTATAACAATGGGTTTTCATCAATTGTAACAAATGTCCTGTAACAGTGCATGTTGTTTGTAATAGGGTAGTATATGGGAATCCTGTGTTTTATGCATGATTGTTCTGTAAACCCACAGCTTCTCTAATAAAATTAAAAAGATTATGTGTAAAAAAGCTAAAAGTTATCCTTAACTTAGAACCATTTAACATAAAATTATATGCATATATAGTCTACATTTCATATCTTCTAATTATCCATGATTTTATAATAGACCACCATAAGCATACATAGCAGAGTTTGAAAAGAATGGGAATCCAGAGTAAGGGTGAAGAGGATCATGAAATGAAATGAAATAATTAGATTTAAAAATGAAATCAAATGATATATAGAGATTTTAAACAGGAATTGGGTTTTACAGGATTGATTATAACTATATATCATGTATTGAGTACCATTATTAAGTAAACTCCATGCCCCCGAATTCCAAGATAAAACCAAATACAGGGTGGACCATGGTAGCTCAGCAGACAGAATTCTTGCCTGCTATGCTGGAGACCTGGTTTTCGATTCCCGGTGCCTGCCCATGCAAAAAAAAAAAAAAATACATTTTAAAATCAGGCAATGCACGCAAATATTTTTGTTTCCACCCTTTCTTGAAAAACTGAAAATCTGGTCTGCTGCATCTTTATTCCTTCATGGCGGCAAATTCTTGTACTGAGAGGGGGTTCATGTACTTATTGTAGTATTCAACTGGTCCTCATTCATTTCATTTCCAGCCTGAGGCACATAAGAATTCAAGTTTGTGACCCTATTTCAAGTTGTCTAGTAGAATAGGTGAGGCAATATTCATCCATTTTGCTTCTCACCAAAATACATTGTATTCAAGGCGCACTTGAGCATTCAACCTCTGTGATTTCTTTTTACTTACTAGCCAGACTCTTTTGCCTACAGTTTCATTATATCTTAATGCTGTCATCAGTAGAGTTCATAAAGGAACCTCTGTCTGGAACTCAAAGGTTGTTTTTTCATTTGCACTCATTTTTTTTTCCTACTGAATGTTATTCACATGAAGAATGGGTCCTATAGCTAGGGCTACTGAGAACAAGCTTCTTATTTTTGAGTTTAATAAGTTTGTCCATTTAATATAATGCATTTTATTTCTGATCAATAAAACCCAACACTTCCTCACATACATGTGTCTTTCTAAATTTTGTAACTCCGTTTTAATTAAAAAACATACTTAATTTTGTTAAGTATTACAAGATGTGTCTATGCAAAATAGTTGCACTAGTTCAAACTTCAAAGACATTTTCAAAAATAGGAAGTGTCTATTTTCTTACATTTTTCCTCCTGGTCAGTATTTCCTATCGGTTATCTTTTTATTAAAAAATCTATCCACCCCCAATAAGTAATACATTTGACTTGACACATGTATGTGCACATACATTTTATACACATATACACACATACACACATGTAGTCACTCACACATATATCTTACATTCAGAATTCTTAACATGCTTTTTCCAGTAGCACTTTTCATTTTGTAATGCTACTGAAGTTGATGTATTGGAAATACTCATGAGACCCAAAAATTGTTTCAAAAATGATATTTCATTAGCAGATCAGTTCTCTATAGATTTTCTGTGAGCCAGAAAAAAAAGCCTTTGGTTTTATTACTTTGGGAAAGATTTAAACAAAATTTTCCATCTTCTAGAGATGAGTGGTGAGTCACAAAGGTGATTTATCTCTAAATCTCACCAAAATAAAATATAATGTATACTTTTATATTTAGCAATAAATGTATCACTAGGAAAAGGAGGAAATTTGTTATTCGAAAAGATAACAAGTGGTGGTACCTGTTTGTCTGGTTGGGCAAGTGCTGTGGACATTTCATAGAATTAAATCATGATCATGTCAGCTGCATCCACATCTGATTCCATTTGTAATCAGCCAAAGGGGAGTGTCTTCTGCAGTGTGTAATGCTTAATCTGATCACTGGAAGCCTTTTAAGGAGGATTCAGAAGAGACAGGCTCTTCCTGTCTCTGCTGGTGAGCCTCTCCTGTGGAGTTCATCCAGACCCTCCATCGGAATCGGCTTCACAGCCTGCCCTGCAGATTTTGAACTCTGCATTCCTGTGGTCACGTGAGACACTTTTATAAATTTTATATTTGCTCATGTTCCCTGTTGATTCTGTTTCTCTAGAGAACCCTAACTAATACACTAGGAAAAGGAGGAAATTTGTTATTCAAAAAGAAGACAACAGAATTAAAGACTTTTCTCTTGTTCAGTGGGAAGACAACCCATTCAAACTATATCCTTTTCAAATAATTTCTGGACTACATTTAAATTAGAAATATGATTATGAATAATATTCAAAATTCACATAATGAAATATGATTCATGAGAATATCTAATTAATTATATAACTATTAATTACATATTTTAATATATAATTATATAATTAATTAGATAGAGTTGTTAAATCATTTGAATGAATTCATCTACAACAAAGAACATAGGCATTCTCTTCTAGTAACTCTTAAGGCTTTTTTTTTTTCAACTTAGAGCTCCTATGAGAAATGGCAATTTTTACTGGCTTCCATAGATAGACCTGAATTGCTTACAAGAATTCCTTGACATGGCTGGGTCATGATATTTGCTTTGAGTTCTGGAAAGTTAATGGTTGTTACTCAAGCTGGGATTTGATGTGTGCTCATCCTTTTGTGCCTTAGCAATGGCCATGAGAGGGCTATCCCGGAAAAATGCTGCCTTTCAGCCTTGGACTCAGAATAAGGTATGGCACTGACCTGAGATAGGCAGGCCTGTGGTTTCCCATCAAAGTACAGCCAAGATCAGTTAACTTCCAGCTGACTCTCAGCAAGTGAGTGAACACAGCTGAGATCACCCAGCCACACAATGAGATCCATGAGAATAAAAACATTCTTGTTCTAGGTCATTGGTATTTTTTGGCCATGTGTTTTGAAGCAGTCACTGTCATCTACAGTCTGGAATAAAAATTTCAGATATTTTTCTTCTCTAGGTGTATATAGTAAGTTCCTTCATTAGGAAGATCCTAGTTTTTCTTCATCTTAGGAAAATATTTCTCTATTATTTCTTTGATTTTTGTTTCTAATCCACTACTTCTGCTCTCTTCTTAAGAAACTTAAGTGAATTTATGTTGAATTTTTATACTCTATCTTTCTTTGTATCACTGTATTTTATCACTGATAACATGTTGTCTGCATTCTGAGGGGATTTCTTATAAATTTCATCCATGTCACTGATTCAGTTTTCTATAACCCAGTCTGTCTTCTACTATTCCTGATAGAGCACATAGGTAAATTATGGGGAAACTTAGAATTCACTTCAGGATTCTCAAGACTGGTCTATCAATAAAGCATTTTAAAAACTGTGTCCTTAACTTTGCATTTCTCTCTTTTATTACAGATGTGCTATATTCTTCAAATATAGAAGTTATTTAACAAATACTGTTTTAAATAAATGAATGAATCAATATATCATTGAGTTTTCCATTTGACTTAAAAAAAGTCATTTTATTTCTTAAATTTCTTTGATACTTTAGCAGTTATTTCTTCCAGGGAAACTGTGTTTAGCATTACTCCAGCATACATGACTGGCCTGTAAATCCTTTGAGAACAGGTTTTCTTTCCATATCTTACTTATAATATTTGTTTAGTCCTTATCACAACTAAGCTGATAATAAATGTGTGTTTAGCTGAATGGAATATATTATCCATTAAGCTGTTTTATAAGGGATCTGTTCCTGATATAGTCTTCAAACCTCAAATCAGGTTTCTGTCCTAGTTGTGTTATATATTACTTTTTCAAATGAGGTATAATTTTTTAAAATATTAAACTAAAAGTCTTGATCAGGAGCAAAATTTAGATGTCTTCAATTTTAGACGGTCACAGTTTATGAGGATATTTATTTATATTCCCACAAACTGACCAACTGGAGATGAGAAAAACAAAGGAAAAAGTTTAATTAATTTGTTCAGAGCCACACAAATGGAATGCATGTGTAAGAAATAGGTGGAAATACTTTTAACTTTTGACTTGACACTGAAATAACTATAGAAATTGCAGAAAATTAGAAATATATATTTAGAATGCTTAAAGTTATAGTAGAGATCTAGATCTTGGAGGTAAATCTAAGGAGAATGGGAGGTGTTTGTGCGAGCAGCACATGAGGACATGAAACAGCAGTAGACCCTGAAGAAAACTGGCCTGATGGAAATGACCTGGGAATGCACACAGCAGAATGAACATCAAAAGCCAGAGCCATATCATAAAGAAGCAGGAGAAAGAGTTCACAGAAAGCAGAGAAAATGGAGGTATGAATAATTCAGTTTAATTCTGGAGAATCAGTCTTACTACTGTAACAGGGATCCTTTAAAAGGGAGTGGAACTTTTAATCCATATTACTTATTTTAAATGCTGAACTTATTGTTAATACTTATCAAATGCTGTGGAAAATCCAGTGGATCCTATTAACAGTAAAATATTTTTGAATATTATTTATGTGCTCTTCTGCAGTGGAATAGAGAAAAAGTCCATTGCTTGTGGATTGAGGGGTTTATGATACTTGTGTAGGGTTCAAATGATTATATACCCCCCAAAAGTCATGTTTTAATCCTGATCCAATCTTGTGGGGCCAGACCTATCATTCAGGTGGAAACTTTTGGTTAGATTACTTCCATGGAGATGTGACACACCCAATTATGGGTGTGGCCTTTTGATTAGATGGAAATGTGACTCCACCCATTCAAGGTGGGTCTTGATTATTTTACTAGAATCCTTTAAAAAGGGAAGCATTTTTTGGAAAAACCTCAGCTGTTGATGCAGACAGGCATTTGTAAATGCAAAAACCCAGGGAGACACCCAGCTGCTTCAGAGCTGACAGAGATGCAGTCATTTAAGATGTGTGGAGTGCCAACAGAGAGAGCAGATGCCTAGACATGAACGTTTGGTGATGCAGAGTCCAGTGGACAATGCCATGTGCCTTCCCATGAGATGCCAAGCAAGCCAGAACACAGAGTTGTGTCCCAGAGGAGCTAAGTGAATGCCCACAGATGCTTAGGGAGGAAATCACTGGGATCAGAAGCTGAAAGCTATGGAACCGGGAACAAAGACAAGTGGATACCAGCCATGTGCCTTCCCATGTGGCAGATATTGGCCTTGCTAGAGTCAAGTTATCTTTCTCTGGATGCCTTAGTATGGACATTGTTATTGTCTTAGAACTGTAAACTTCTAACTTAATGAATTGCCTTTTTAAAAGCTATTCCATTTCTGGTATATGCATTCCTGCAGTATTAGCAGGAACAATACTAATTACCACTCTGATAATCTCTGTGGCCAAGCATTTTGTCATTCGTTTGCACATTAGACCAAGGTAAGAAATATATCTAATGAGAGCCTGTCATTTAACATTGGGTATCTTTCAAGGAATGATAAGAATAGAAGTAAGGAGTATTAACTCTACTTTCCATCTGCTTATCTATTAGAAAATGGAGAATGGGTGAAAAAAATTAAAAGGCATTAAAATATAGCTTAAACAATAATAATAATTGAGATAAATCATTTTTCTTGATTGCTTTTGAGATGTACATGTTAAAATAAAATGATTCTGTTATATAAACTCAGGAATCAAATCCTTTAAGATGCTACTGTGGGGATTCAAAAGACAAAATCATGAAACAGTTATAAATTATGAAAATAATGGTGTGTAATAAATTTATTTAATGTAGCTACTAATAGCATACTTTGAACACAGGGGTTCTAATATTATTGTGTTGTTTTACTATTTAATACAGAGTTTCATTTCCATAAAGTTTGCTCTTTCAAGCATTTAACTGATGGGAAATATTTAGTCATCTCAAAGCAATATCTTGTAGTTTCCTAAACTGAATATTATGAATATTTATAAGATTTGTAAATCACCTTTCCTTCAAAACCCTCAGATTAACATTTGAAAGTTAAAAACAAGGTTTGGAGCATAAAATAATTCATTGAAGGATTAAATTCTTTAAAAATTTGGAAATAATTGAAAGTGGAGGTATCAACAAAATCTTTGAAAAATTGCACATATATCTCAGGGATCAGTGAGTAGCTCTCTTTTCTAGTTTTCAAGTTGCTGGAATGTGATTTACCAGAAATGGAATGGCTTTTAGAAAGAGGAATTTATTAAGTTGCTAGTTTCCATGAAAACGTCCAAATTAAAGCAAGCTATAAAAATGTCCAATCTAAGGCATCCAGGGAAAGATACCTTGGTTCAAGAAGGCCAGTGACATTCAGAGTTTCTCTCTCAGCTGGAAAGGCACATGGCAACATCTGCTAGCTTTTTCTTCAACAGCTTCCCCGGGGCTCTGTCTGTTGTGTTGGCTCTGTCAGTTCTGGTGGCTTTTGTGGCTGTTGTGGCTCTTTCCAAAATGGTTCCCTCTTAAAGGCAACCCAACCTGGAATGGGTGGAAACACATCTCCATGGAAGCCATTTAATCAAAAGTTACCACCCACAGTTGGGTGGGTCACATCTATACAATATGAAAAGAATTTAAAAGTTCCCAGCTAGCAATATTGAATGAGGATTAAAGGATATGGCTTTTCTGGGGTACACAGTAGATTCAAACTGGCACACCTCCCATAGATCACACAGATGAAATTACAAAGCAGTGGGGCTCTTTTGTCTGCTATTTTCCATGCTGCATGGATTCTCCTTTGGGAATACTGTCTCTCTGTTCTCTCTTGCCCATCTTGCTCCCTCTCCTCTGGTCATTGTATATTGTGGGCAGCTACTCAGAATTCAGGGCAGAAATTAGTTCCAACAGATATCTCCTGACTGAAGCTTAGTAACCAGTGGGACTTAAGTCATCCATCATACCTTGGCACTGGGAACCTTTATGAATGTTCTGAGTTTCTCTCAACTTATTGAGGAGTCTCTTAGTTCTCTTTGTTCTTTTGTGTTCCTTTTTAAATATTGACTTTGTAAGGCAAATATTTTCTCCTGCGCAAACCTTGACTATATACCCCCCACATACACACCCTTCCTTCCCTCCCCCCACTCCTACTTGTTTCCTAGGAATGGTATAGAAAGTGTTCCAAGGACCCTAGCCAAGCCTCAAGGAATGAGGGAGTATTTACTAATCAGAAGACACCTGCTATACAGGGCAGATAAAGTGGTGAAAACTCTTCCCAGTGACCATGAGGGATGAAATTTTTAGAAAGCCCCTGCGTATGTGAACCAAAGGGGTCCCATAAACATTCCTGAGTACAAAAATCTCTTGGTCTTGCATGGTTGGGTTCTGTACCTTCTTTGGTCCCCTCCTATATAATCTCCATGTAACCTGTTTACATTGTGTAGCAAGGCTTAGAGTTCACCTGCCATCTTGGAACACATGTCCTGTATGTAGGCTTCCCTAAATAAATGTGTGTTTGATTTATCCCTGGTGGTGGAAGGAAGCCATAGCCACCTGGGAACATACCATTATGGAATTGAGCCAAAGTTCAGAAACACATCCACTAGGTGAATGAGTTTTGACACAGATGCTGTGTTTATTCAGTGGGAAAAGGCTAGCCTTTCCAACAAATGGTGCTGCAACAACTTGACATTCAAGACAAAAAGTAACCTTAATCTTTACCTCATACTGAATACAAAATTAATCTGAAGTGAACCAAAACCTAAGTATAAGATCTAAAATCATAAAACCTGCAGAAGGAGCATAGGAGAACATTATTGTGACATTGGATTAGAACGAAATTTTTAAAAATAGAACCCAAAAACATGAACCATAAAAATTAAAAAAAGAAAGCTTGCACTTTATCAAAATAATTTTCTATTCTTCCCTCCAGTATCTTGTACCTGTTTCTTTTGCTTACTCCTGCAGGAACACTTATCAAATATATATTGACAGTTTTGTTGTCACTTAGCTCTGACTGTCAATTTGCTCTGTGATTCTCTCATATGCCTCCTGTCATGGTCAGGTTCATGTGTCAACTGGGCCAGGTGGTGGTACCTGGTTGTCTGGTTGGGCAAGCACTGTCCTGTCTGTTGCTATGAGGACATTTCATAGAATTAAATCATGATCACGTTGGCTGCATCCACAGCTGATTTCATTTGTAATCAGCCCAGGGGAGTGTCTTCTGCAATGAATGATGCTTAATCTAATCACCAAGAACTTTTTGAGGAGGATTCAGAATAGACAGGCTCTCTTCCTGCTTTGGCCGGTGAGCCACTCCTCTGGTGTTCACCCAGATACTCAATTGGAATCATTAACTTCACAGCCTACTGTATGGATTTTAGAATTTATGTTCCCATGGTTACATGAGACACTTTTATGAATTTTATATTTATGGATATTTCCTGTTGATTCTGTTGCTCTAGAGAACCTTAACTAATAAAACTTGGTACCAAGAGTGGTTCTTAACAAATAGAATCTTAAAAATGGGTTTTTACATTTGGTTTTCTACTCTGACTGGGCTCAAAGGCACTAAGGACTCTGATTCCTGTAATCAAAATGACACTCCCAATCCATGGGGTGAGCTGGCAAAAGAGATAGTCAAAATATCACCATTTGATTCTTCTAATACTTTGTTTGTATGAAGCCAGGCTCTGGGGGATAATGTTTTTGACACCTTAATGGAGTTTTGTGGAAATAGGAAGTGTAGAGATGTTGGCTGGTTGTTGTTAGACACACTGTATACATTAATCAGTGAGAGGGATGGGTTTAAGGCTTCAAGTGAGAAGCTTAAGCACTGTCTGGCAGATGTAAATGTTTCTGTGAGTGTCCTGAAGGAAAATCTTATTTCTTGTAGCTGTAGACTTGAGATCTCTGAAAATCAGACTCAGAATCTTATTGTGAGAGTAGAAACTTTACAACATAAACTGAAATCTCAGTCTTACATGGTGTCTGACATTAAAGTGAGGGCATTAGTTGGAAAGACATGGGATCTTGAAAAATGGGATGGTGACATATTGATTGATAACAATGTCAGTGGTGAGGTTGAAATCCCACGTCATGCTGAGTCTTCTCTAGATAACCCTGTAATAGTCTTCCCTGAGGACATAGCCACCCCACCTCCAGCCCGTCGTGAGGAGTTGTCCACCCAATCTCCACCTGAAGGAATTAGTCTTAATGAGATTAATCTTGTTTCACCAGATGAAGCTGAAAATGAATGCCCTAAAGCAAATGGCTTGGAAGATACTCTAATTCTTTTCATGACTGATCCCCACCACCCCTCATTTCTTCCAGACCTATAACTAAAGTCCCAACAGGACCCTAAAGGTGAGGTATCACAAATGAGGAGTTACATCATACTCCAAAAGAACTGTGTGAGTTTTCCAATTTATATAGACAGAAATCAGGGGAATATGTGTGACAATGGATTTTAAGGGTGTGGGATAAAGATGGGAGGAATATAAGGCTGGATCAGGCTAAATTTAATGATATGGGCCCACTAAGCAGAGATTCTGTATTCAATGTTATAGCTCAAGGGATTAGAAAAGGCATTAACAGTTTTGATGGTTGGTTGAAACATGTATCAAAAGGTGGCCAACATTACCTGAGGTTGAAATGCCAGAACTGCCCTGGTATAATGTAGATGAGGGGATCCAGAGACTTAGAGAGATTGGAATGTTAGAGTGGATATATCATGCAAAGCCTGCTCTTACACCCCAGGGATGATCGGAGGATGGGCCTTTTACCAGAACAGTGAGAAATAAATTTGTGTGACTACCTCCATCATTCCTGAAGAGCTCTGTAGTTGCTCTTCTCTGTAGGTCAGATATTACTGTGGGAACTGCTGTCACTGAGCTGGAATCCTTAAACACAATGGGAATCATAGGATCCCAAGTTGGCAGAAGCCAGATGGCAGCA